>JAVFBX010208468.1:0-12104 GCA_034783855.1 Mopalia kennerleyi
TAAAAGACAAGTTTTTTACTTCTTTGTAAACAAGGCCTGTTAACTTTGTTTTCACGCTGTTGTGAAAGGTCTGGATATATGCAGTCACTTCAATTTGAGTATGCCACTGGTTACAAGTTACAATGCCCTTGGAAATAGTTGTAGGATTAACTAATAAAAACACTGTGATTGGAAGTAAAAAATTTTCGCGAAAATTCTGTTCATTTGTTAGTTTTTGAAGGATTTAAAAACGCAATGGCTGTTAGTTGGAGACTATATTTCAAAGCAGCAGGAATACTTTGGTAAGGTATTAATGAAGCTAATGTTTCGCCATTACTTTAGACATCATCTAAACATTGTAAACTTAGTGAACCCTTTCGATGCTGGACTGTATAATATGCATATATTCCTTGCTGGGTTTAAACACTGTAATTATTACCTATTGGCGTGATAAACTCTCAAAATACACGATGAATTCTTGGAAATAGAGCATCAATGTTTACGTCAGTCGCAGATTGGCATACATTAGCACAAACTGTAAGTTTGTCTATGGTGCCGATCGGCATACACCAGCAGCGAAAGGGTTAATAAATTCTATATATATATCGGTAGAGTGTTGGGCCTGTTACCGAAAGGTCCCGGGTTTGAATCTAGATGGAGCAAGCAAATGTTTCTCTGTTCATTTATTCACTATATATATTTGAATTTATATCTGTTCGTGTGCTTTGATCTCCCTCTCTGAAAAACAAATTTAATTTGTTAGATTCGCATTTTCTTCAATTGTTTCTGTACTCGATCTATCAAATTAATAATGTTTTGCGGCTGGTGAGAAAATGCGTCCAAATTGTCAGCCAGTAAGTCATACTAACACAAGTCTGTTAACTGGCTATCTATAGACGCCCGTCCATTGGGATTGGGGTAAGAGTTGCGGTGCGATGATAGCGTATCCAACCATGTCGCACTTTTAAACAAACATAAAGCCTACTTTATGCTTAGCACGTGACTATTCACTGAGCCTAAACGATCGACCATTACCGCTTTTACCATTGTCTATATACAAATACGTAAGCAGTGATTCATTTTCGCTTCTGCTTAAAAGCAGTATTATTTGCTGTATAGTGATCTGTTTGTGACACCACTCACAACTGTGTGTTTTGACTAACGTCTATCCAATAGTAATACTAATTTATCACCGTCAGACAATGGTAGGTATTTTATGGCACCAATTATTATTTTATCCCCCACACAGAAATATCGATGCGAGGAGTTAATGGATAATACAATAACAGATTCCTGTTCCCATGTTGTTAACAGTGAAGATAACTTTAATAATGATAGAGATATGTTTGGCTGGGACTAGTGGAATTGACTGACTGGCCGGCTGGCTGGCTGACCGACTATCGTCTATATCCATCACATTGCTTCTAAAAGCTATAACTGTGAACATCAGAGGCACACGTCTTCTGTAAATGTGTAAAACTCAGCGCCGTGAAGATCCTCTTTATTCCTTTTATTGCCACGATGACTGATAACCTTTATTAGAAGTTTACCAAATCGTTTCGCCTGCGTATGTATATAGTCCCTCTCAAACAGTGTTGAACGAGCAGTGGAAGTTTGACAATAGTTCTTAGTTTTATGAAGTTAATAAAATTGGTCTTGTACACATGTACTTGTATCACAAGTGAAATAAAATTTGCGATTCAATAAAAAATATTTACGACTTTGGTTGAGGCTCTTACACTATTTCAGTGATCCGACCAATAATTTTGTGGAGCTCATCGGAAAATATGAGCCAATACTTCCAACATTCTGCAGTTTTGTGTTAGTATTTCTAGTTCAGGTCTTGCTGGACCCGTTGGGCTAAACAAAAGCATCCTTAATGTTTAGATAAAGTTTGAATATCGGCTGCATGTCGGCTGCATGTTGCCCCTTAGCCCTTAACGTACATGGATTGATTGATTTGTGTTTTACGCCGTGCTTAAGGGTATTTTACGTATATGATGGCAGTGTATTCCAACAATAATTGACACTAGCACAACCAAGCACAATCCTCCGGTGCAAAATAAAGACAGTAGTGCTTCTCTTCAAACAAACTGCCCTTTGTCGGAGGGATGAAAGCACATGATAAACAGGAAGCTCCTGTTCAACCCTCCACCCAGTGTGAATGAAAAACAAAACCAAGCACATTACATGGAAATATCTGACTAATCAATATCTGGAATTAGTCCCCTGGAAGTGGATCATACATTGAATGAATTTATTGCCAATCTTCAAATCCCTATTTGAAAAAATTTAGATGTTGGCAGATTTTGCATAGAAACTAGCTTCGACAAGCTATAGGAATACTCGTACAGCCACCCCTGCGATTGCCACAGCCACACCGTGTGGCTCACGCATATACCTGACAGTCGACAGACTAACTCGAACCCGTGAACGCTACATCGAATTAAGTTTAGTAGGGGGGCACGTATTTGAAAAAGAGGAATGGGGAGTTAAAAACAAAAGGGAAAATAACTTTTTTTCGTTAGTTCTAGATTTTTTAAATTGTTTTCCGAAAGACCTATTTTGTGTTTTGATAGACGCTTTCTACAGGTTGGGCAGATAAAAAAAAAATCTATTTAAATCATTCAAAGCAACACTTCCAAACATGAGGCAACGCTTTTTGTTAAAAGATTTTACTTAGTAAAGTAATTACCCTGGTTTCATAATATATATACCACCAAAAATGCACCTAATTTTTCTTAATCGATGATAATTCAATTTGCAACAAGTTTCAGAGTTATTTTTGGACCTTCAACACATTAACGTTAATTCGTGCGTATCCAGGCTTTCCATAAATATTTACATATATAATATTCAGACCTACATTCTGCGTCATTATGGACGAACATTAACCCATTATTCCATCAAGACATAAACAGATGTGTGGCTACATCTTGTCCTACCATGTCGGGGTAAATAATTACACACATTAAACACTTACTTCTTATACCTGACTCGTGCTTACGCACTGAACCAATATAATTGACGACGGAGACTTTTACAAAAGTTCTATTAAAACTACCTGAGCAGTGATTTATTTTCGTTTCTGTCTAAAAGCAGTATTATTTGCTGTATAAGGATCGATTTACGATACCTCTTGGGACAGTATGTTTTTGACTAACGTCTCCCAGCAATAAGAAGATTAATTGAGCACAGCCAGACAATGGTAGGTATTTTATCGCACCAATTATTATTCTATCCCGGCACTCCTGTCGTTTTGTGCCTGTGAGTATCGGTGTTAGCACTTACATAGATAATTTCTGGGTTTCTAAACGATACCAACCTACTAATTTGATTGCGTGGAAGGAAGGGCCTTAATTTAGGGTAGATTTGTGAACGGACGGACTTTGAATATCACGGTCCATTAATTAACTGATTCATTTGACTATGATGCAGTTATTTTTAATACAAAGCGAATGTGCTCGTCGTCTTTTCTGCGCCGACTGGGTTAGGTCAGTCGAATTCTATAAACTCAATATGGGATTAGTTTGAATCATGATGACTTATCAGATACACTCGATTTTGGAGTGGTTTATGAAACTTAACAAAGAAATAATAAACAACATTGTTCATTTTTGCTGTATATTGTAAAAAAACTTTCGAAGAATGATTTACTTCATCGCCAGGAAGACTTCTATCAGTTTATTAGTCAAATAAATACAAGAGTAACGGACTATAAAAGAGCCAAGAAACAATGCCATTTATTCCTGTTTACACGGTCCATGCAACTGCAAACACTGCAATTGGGAAAATTCCCTCCTGGAATAGAACCCACGACACTCAGAGCTAGGCATCTAATAGCCAGCAGTGAATGTCGACCACCTATACCACTCAGCCAGCCGACCTTCTACAAAATAGAAGGTTAGTCAGCTGGAGTCTAGAAATAGAGTCTGTTCAAACTGTCAAATGTTTTCCCAAAATAACAAAAACAGTTAATATCAACTCTCTAAAAAGACACAAAATTAATTTCTATACAAAAGCTAGCTTAAGTTTGATGTGGAATAGGTCATACTTGTCAACTTTGATTCACAATTCAGATAAATTATTATTTCGATTACTTTTTTATACTGCAAAAACTACCAAAATCCACCAAATAGTATATTACAATATTTGTTTTTCGGCCTAACTGACAGTGAATATTAATTGAGGAGAAGTTAATGCTCGTTATTATATATTCACATTCCATATATGTCAAATATTGATATGTTTCTGCGGACATTTACAATAACCAAAAAGATCGTAAGGAGGGAGATTTTAATGAGATATATTTTTCACAATATTCGTGCACATGCGCATTGACAACTGACAAGCTCACAAGTTTTCAGGAATCTTTACGGAAACATATGAATAAGAACAATAGCAAGTACCTGGTTTTATGAGAATTAAGCCTGGGTAAGGCTGAGCTTCATATCCCTGTATGCTTAATACCACACTTCAGTTTGCTAATATCAGTTACGCTAATCAAGATGATGAGATTTGTCAGAGGATAGTACCGAATACCGTTATTATCAAGTGGGAAATGAAGCTGTCTTCTTTTGTGCATACATAGTGATTTGGTAGTTTCCATGTGATAACAAATACGTTTACAGTCGACAAAGAATACATTTATTCACATGTCAAATGTATAGAATTTCAATTAGCAGGTTTCAATTTCATTCTTATTAATTTAAGTGACTGATATAGCCCGAGTCAAATGAATCGACTCGTCCAAGATATACACTTCTAGCTAATTGAAAGCCGAAACATGGTCTTGATTTGAAATTTGAAACCACATCCTTTGTTTAATGATTAATAACATTTGATAGTTCTGAGATTGGATCCAACAATAAAAGAATAATGTTAGATCTATGACATTTGAGACCTGATACACGTTTCATACCTTAAGGTGCACTGCTGGCTTTATGATCATTTATTCTAGGTAAAACATCAAGTGACGTTAAAGATAACACGCTAGCTGACTGCATGTACAAGACAAGTGAACGCGAGAAAGTGCGTGACAGGCTGATCGTGACAGGCCGATCGTGCATCTAACTCGTATCCTATCTGCCTAAATTAAACGATGGCTTGAAATGACTAACCTCCGTGAGTAAAGGGACAATTGTTAAGCTTACCCATTATGTTTAAGGGCGATGTGACTTTACCGGATATTAGTTTAATTACCCTGAAAACATTGTTTCCCTTTATAAATCAAGAATAACGACTGTTGAGTAAATTTAGGAACAAGAGGCAATGTGATCAAAATGATATTCGATGTCCGTATGCAAAACAAAAATCAAATAATGTAATTTTCACTGAACGTAACTTTGTGTAAGGTATATTTGTCGTGACATTGATCGGCATATCACGTTATGGGGCTGTTTATTTGTTTACTTAGAGTTTAACGTCGTAAACTACAAACCTTGAAGGTATTTGTGCGTCCTTTGGGCTCAAAATGTACATTTTATCTAATGCATTCAAGTTTTCTGATAGATTATTTCGAAATTCGAATTTTAAAGTTAGCCATTAAATGTAATATTTGTTTCTAGTGAGCATATTCTAACATGGGTGAAACTGTTAAATGGAAAACAACATGACCAGTAAACACCTCCGAGTTAACTTCAACACGAAGTCATTTAATATGTGATCCGTTTAGAAACTTAGACAACTGAATTCATTTTTTGTCATCCGCGTAATCTTCTTATGCTCAAGAGCAGGGTTCGGAGGGAGATTCATGATGCCCACGTGACCTCTGGGCTAAAGGACAACATGAAGCTGTTTTCTGTATGTAATGGCATTGTAATATGACTATCCTGTTTTTGTCCTGTCTTGTCTCGGTTTGATGTGTTGCCAGTATTTTTTAGGATAGTTTCCTTCACCCATTGGGCTGGTACGCCGTCAAGCAACTGGAATCCTCAAGTACAGCGGTTAATTCCAATCAAACAAGCAAACCTTTCGGACTATTTTTCTCAACCTGCCACTAGTAATGTTCGTGTATATGACTGCTAACTCGAACCCACATGCATTATTGAACTACTCATTAACGAGGTGATTGTAGGATGGTCTGATTCGGTACTGTTTGTGCTGGTAGTTAAAGAAAACCACTGTCAGAGACTGCTGACACACAGTATAGTAAGACATTGGAACTGTACTAAATGAGCTGGTATTAAACAAAATAATGTATTCGCTAATCAGAACAGTTCCTGAGTGCCGCGATCTACGTCAAGTGGTTTTAATTATCACCTCTACCTTTGTTCAACATGTTGAATTTGTTGAACACAATTTTATTATCATTTTTAGACACTCCTTCCTATTGAGTCAGTAAATGGGAATAGTTCCCGTAGGTCATCCGTTAAATAAATATGTGCAAATTAATTTTACATATGTAAAATATATGTTGATTTTGCATATGTAAAAAAGAATTCAGATATGCAAAATGCATGTTATTTCACATGTGTTAAAAAGAGCTTCATATATAAAACAAATATTAGTGTAATATAGACAAAATATGTTTGTGTATATAGTTTGCGTGCCTTCTATCAATCCGTACACTCCTACTGAAACGCCTATAGCCAAATTTATGATCCGTCAAGCCTCTATGTGTCCGCTTTCATTTACTTTAATATATGTTAACCAGTGCTTGATTTATTCTTTTTTTGTTAATCAGAAACCACATGTTGAAGCTGTTGCGACCTTGTTTTGTAAGACCACAAGGGAGAAGTATATATGTGTTAGCTCGCATGTATTTATTGCACATGTACAAAATACTTCTTATCGACATTTTGTATTACATAATGAAAATATGTTAAATAAAAGTATATTCTACGTATGTTAAACTCATTTCCACATATGTTGAATTATTTTTTACGTATGGGAAATAAATGACATATTTTATATATGTTGAATTTAATTTCAGAATGTGGAATTGTTTCATACATTTGTGAAATCCTGTTTTACATATACGAAATTAATTTCTACATAATTAGAAAAGAATTTCACATTTTAAGTGTTTGTTTGTTTGTTTGATTGGTGTTTAACGTCGTACTCAAGGGTATTTCACTTATATGACGACGGAGACAAAAATAACATTTTAAGTGGAATTCTCTTCCTCATATGTAAAGTAATTTTTTAGTTAAAATGTGTAATAGATTTTTACATGTGTGATAAAAAATTTATCATATGTTGAAAAGGCTAAACATCTGTCGAATAAAGGAAAAAGGATTGAAACGGTCTGTCTCAATGAACATAGTGGCGAATTGACAAGGTCTGTCGCACAAAACACGGACCTGAGACCGTCTTTAGCCTAAAGCTACTACAGAACAATGCGTGCCACTAACGATTTTCTGGACTAAACAGTGTCACATGTCACTTCTGATAATGGAGATAATGAACTACAGAATGTACGAAGAAGGAAGGTTCGTTTATTACAACAAGAGATGTGACAGCTCAGTAGACTAACATTACAACATAGGACAGAATTTTTTTTACAGATCTTGAAGTTCTGTGTTCAAATGACTTCTTGGATTATACCCCTATATATTTCAGTTTTCAGCAGTACCACGAAGATAAAGGTAAAGAAGACACACGCGATTTTGAGAAAATGGACACCAACAATAACATGGAATTTCTGAATGATTTTAACAACAAAATGGTGGGTGTCACTGATAAACTCGAAGGAAATGAAGTAGATATAACATATAAAATATTGTCGGTGAGTTTTCCTCTTTTGTACACAAGCCAACATTTCCATCGAATGGTATAACAGTACAAATGGCAGATAGAAAACAAGTCTTGTTTGATTTAACACCGTACTAGACACATAGAAAACAATAAGTATAAAGAATCCCCATGGTTTAACAGAACATTCTCAAGGCCAAATCCAAATTTAGATTAGCTCAGAGATACAATATAGCTCATACATGCAGCCGGTAGAAAATTTAGTGTTGTGACGCAGAGAAAGGGAAAAAAGATTATATAATAAAAAGCTAAAAGAAGAATTAACAATAAATTACCCCCAAAACTATCCTCAATTTTGCAACGAAATGAACAGAGTTATCAAAAAGAACTTAAAAATGCAAATATATGTAAGACAGAGTTTCATGCTTGTGTTAAAGGGTTGTTAGATTCTACATATAGCAATCCATAAAACATAAATAATAACCCAGAACAAATAACAAAACATTCCATAACATCTTCTGAACTGATAAAATTTACGTTCATTGCGCCAATTAAAACAATTGATGAAAAACAAATCCAGCGGAGTTATGGATGATGAATAGATTTGTTTGTTTGATCGGGGTTTAAAACCGTCCTTAACGTTATGTCACTAACAGGACCGCGTGCCAGCCTAATTGGGTGTAGGGAACCACCATCGACGCCACAGACGATAAACAAAAACAAGACAGGACACCACAGGACAATCACAGGATAACATACCAAGACAACACAAACAGATCGGCTTGCTCATTGGCTCTGAGAGCACAAGGACAACAGAGAGCTCCCTTCCAGCCTCACTGTCACGGAGTATAGATACAGTTTTTAAAATAAGTTTAGACATTTTTGTCGAGCCCGCTTGCGGTAAGCTCGATATAGCTGTCACAACTGGCGGTTTAGTGGGTGTGCGTGTGTGTGTGTGTATATGTCCGTTCGTCCGATCTTGTCCAGGCTGTAACTTTCTTCTCTAACAGAATGTTTTAAAATAACTTGGCATGTACGTACATCATAATGAGACGGTGTGTCGCATGCATGACACATGTAATTTACTTCAAGGTCAAGGTCATGAAATTGATTAAATGCCTAAAAAGCTGTAATAAACATTGTCCGGGCTGTAACTTTAGTGGTTATCGAATGATTTTAAAATAATTTTGTACAAATTCTCATTATGACCAGACGATGTGTTGCATGCAACTCCCAGGTCATTGTCTCCAATGTCCAGGTCAGAGAAGTCAACTAAAAAGCATCCGTCGGATTTTGTCCAGGCTGTAACTTTCTTCTCGAACAGAATATTTTTAAATAACTTGGCACTTAAGTTCATCATAATATAGCGGTGTGTCGCATATACGACCCATGTAATTTACTTCAAGGTCAAGGTCACACAGATAGATTAAATGCCCAAAAAGCTATATATTGTCTGGGCTGTAACTTTGTTGGTTATCGAAGAATTTTAAAATAATTTTATAGAAATGCTCAACATGAACCGTCACCAGAAGATGTGTCACGTAGAACTCCAAGGTCGTTGTCTCCACTGTCAAGGTCAGAGAGTTCAACTAAAGATAAATGCTCTGAACAACGTTGTCTGGTCTGTAACTTTGTTAGTGATTGACGGATTTTAAAATAATTTTGTACAAATGCTCACCATGACTAGACGATGTGTTGAGTGCAACTCCCAATGTCAAGGTCAGAGAAGTCAACAGAAGAGAAATGCTGTAATCGACCTGTCCGGTCTGTAACTTATTTCTTTATCGTAAGATTTTATGGTTTGAAAAATGGCACATACGTTTATTAGAATGAGGCGGTGTGTCACGTACACTACCCATGTAATTACGTCAAGGTCACACAGAAAGATTAAATGCCAAAAAAGTTATAATATATATTGTCCGGGCTGTAACTTTGTTGGTTATCGAAGAATTTTTAAATAATTTTATACAAATGTTCAGCATGACCAGACGATGTGTCGTGTGTAACTGCAAGGTTGTTGTCTCCAATGTCAAGGTCAGAGAGGTCAACTAAAGAGAAATGCTGTTATATGATGTAATCGACCCGTCCGGTCTTAGTTCTTTATTGTAGTATTTTATGGGTTGTAAAATTTTCGTCTGTGTCTCCAAGGTCAAGGCACACTTCAAAGTCAAATGTATTTAAACTCTATGACAGAAGAATTTTTTTTTTAACTTGTCCTAAACAGTCTCTATAATAAGAAAGGCTCGACATGTTGCCCTCGGGCATCTAGTTTAAGACATGGGTGTTATTTTGGCACATAATAAACATCTATGGTGTTATCCGAGTCGACTAAGGGCGCATAATCTAGTCTCATCTAGGGTTTTCCCCTAAATCCACCGGCCAATGGAATAAGCCGAACCAACGACAGTAGGGGTCTACGACTGGAAGTAAAAAGATAATGTCGGAATGCAGTGCTCGAAATCAGCTTATAAACATGATCAATGGCAGGTTTTGTGTTCACGGTTTAAATAACATCCATATTCCGTCGTTGGACTATTTCTTGAAGTCTGTCGATGTTTGAAAAGAACCATCAAAACAAATACACGTGACTGTTATTGGATGGAGCGTTGCTGATATGCTGGGGTTTGTACGATTTTGTGTGTATGTGCCAAAAGACATCCAGCACATGAGGTTAAGTCAGAATACAGGTCGTCAGATTTATGTCGCATGATCTCTCTACAGGAGTCTATATAAAGAAAAGGATACGCAGATGGAACAGGGGCCATCTTTGGAAATCGCAAGGTATTGATTTGAACAGAAAATCTTGAATATCGCGTATAGCACTAATAAAACAAAACCAACGTTGATCAGTTCATCACCTGTGATCAGCAAGTGTCTGGTACTTGGAGACACAACACAACACAGGCCAATCGCCAGCATATAAATTATTTATAGGGAAAGAAGACTTAGAAACGCATTGTTATTTTTCGAATTAAGGAATCACACATGGTGAGGTCAACTGCTCATATAAACAAGTAAGACGACTGATATGGGTATTTTATGTTTCGGTCGCTTTTCCTTCATTCAATAATTAAAGGGTTTCAACACTTCGTCAACGTAAAGACGTTTGGTAAAACCTTGTTATGTGCGATCGTCACACTTTACAATCGAAGCAGGCTTGGGCGGCGACCGAACCCATAAAGTGTGTCACGATGCAACATCAGAACGTTAGTCAAAATTGCCCTTTATTGCCCCCACGTCAGACAATTCTCCCCTGTTGGCTTACGGTCAGCGTTAATCGAATAGAACTCTTTCATCAAAATTCGTATTGTGTATATTTCCGGAAGATTTTGTTCTCTTTTGCTAATTGTTGATAAGGTTTTCTTCGTCTTGTCATCTATAAATCTACGCTGAAATTATTTTAAAGCCAATCGGAGTCTAACACTCCAGTGCTAAACGCTATGGACACGAAAAAACCTGAAAGTCATGCTGGGTCTCGAGCACTTGGAACAGGTCAGTCTTGTATAACATGTATAGGACAAGTTTGTGTTTAGGCTGTAAGACAACTGCGTTGATATCGATATCCCACACCTTCGAGTTCAGTCGAATATCGAACAACTGACCGCCATTTTATGCTACCTGGCTACTCCGATCCATCATGTATTCTCAAATAATTAACACCGTGCAATTATCGTTCGCAGTAGCCTCTTTCTTGGTGTACAAACCATTTGATATTATAGAAATCTTTTTGAAATGGTTGCTTGATAAAATGATCGGGGGAAGCCAGAATTGAACAATAAACAAACCAAAAGTCACGTTATTTCATTGGTTGAATCGACTAACTCGCACCATTTACCTGGTACCTGTCTGGTTATTATACGAGTTTGTGCACCCATAGAACCCTCAGCTGTGTAGTGCCGAGAGGAAAAGATTGACTGGTATTGAGACGGGAGAGATGGAGGGATGGTAAATTGCACTTTTGAAAAGGGTGAACTTTGTCAAATTAATACTTAAAAACTAGAGAGATTTTTAGTGTTTCTTATCCTACAATTTGATCGTTTATGTGAATCGGCAAGGGTACGATTCCCACTATTCAACCAACAGAATCGCTTGTTTCCATGTCAATCCGGACTTCCATCTGGACCTATTGCAGAGTCTTCATTCCGCGTAGGCCAAGGTGTTCGTTAAAGTGATACTCCGGGCTGCAATAACCCCTATATCAATCGAAAGGTTACCATTAAATATACCTAAATATGGCATCGACTTATCGTTTATTAATTTTATAAAATAACATGAGGATTACAGATATATACCAACCTACGGACACTGGCAGCTGACATTATGACGTCACGCGACCCACACTCTTGTGTGTTGCGGGTTAATAACATGTGTGAATTGTCCAAGCTCAACCGTTCTATAAATAGTCTATAGGTCTCGTGACGTACGTTAGG
>JAVFBX010208479.1:0-12104 GCA_034783855.1 Mopalia kennerleyi
AGCCAATAACACTACGTTACGTAGTCACGTGTTCACTATCGACCAATCAGTTTACTGATTCCTCGCTGGGCAATTCGGTGAACATACTTTCGTTTTTTTAAATGAATTTGAAAGATTTAAACACGACACTGGTCATAACTGATAGTGCTATGTTTATTTTTATTTATTTACAGCAAAAGGAAAAACATTAAGCGCATGCTACAATGTTTTTGAGATCTTTAATAATTTTCAGTAGACTGACACTCGATTGGAGAGGCACATGCAACAACAACAACAACATAATAGATACAGATCTGCTTTTACTATTAGCCTTTATATTACACAACGAATATTCGAATACTATTCGAATATGCATGGTGAATATTCCAATAGCAAAATATGGTATTCGTTTCAGCACTATTTAGAAGTAGATGTAAGCATAACACAAGGCTTTATGGATTATAACCACAACTAAACAGAGACCAGGGTTTTTACATACCTACTGCATACAATGAACTGATCACCACAACCCCCGCTTACTTATGGCTTGTGTACAGTTGTTAATTAGGACATGGTTAATCCATAATCATTACAGCCATGAAGAGACCAACCTGTGTTCACTACCACCATCTGAGAACCTGTATAGATAAATGCTGTATAACTGTTGATCATTTTAATATGGCTATGGACGAAGGAAAAAAGGCTGTAAATGATATATAAATATAAAAAAAATTAAATTATGTGATTTGAAGGGCCATGAAATCCATATCAGGGAAGCGGCTCTAAAACCACAATTTCAAAACAAACAAAAATTGTTGATCATACATGCTTGAGAACGATGTCTGAATAGACAATGAAACATTGCACCTATAATAAACCAGAAGTTGTAATCCATAAAGCCATGTGTTACATAAAAAGTATGTGTTAGGGACCAGAAATAAAGATATAAGATAGTTCATGGTCTGTGTTAAAGCACAGGACAGCTCAGCTCAAACCACAAGCCAGCCAAGAATTAACCAACTTAATTAATTATACATTTGGGTTGATTTGTTTAAAGATAGTTCATTATACATGATTGTTGATGGATCTAAAAAAGTTAAATCATTATACATGTGGGGTGATCGGTCGAAAGAATATAGTTCATTATAAATGTGAGTTGTAAGTTCTAAAAAAAGTCAATTCATATTACATATGGGTGATAGATCTTAAAGAAGTTAATTCATTATACATGTTGGTTGATAGGTCTAAAGCAGTTAATTCATTATACATTTTGGTTGATATGTCTAAAGAAGTTAATTAATTATACATATGGGTTGATAGGTCTAAAGCACATAGTGGATTATACATATGGGTTACACATTACCCAGTTTCAACGACATTGTGACCAGCACTGATTGATGAAAAAGAGCCATTTAGCTAGACATAGAGAAACCTTGAAAGACATGAATTGAATGTGGAATCATGGGTATATCATGCTAATGCTGTTTCTACTGCCTTCCAAATGTTATATTTAACCCATAAGACAAGTGTTCTGACATTCAAACTGCATGAAACGAGCGAAATCCACCATTTCTTGCGCAATGAGTCATATGGCACTATGAAACTCCACTGGCTGGTTTCATAATTCTGCTGGATGGACCTATGATATAGGTTATTAGTTCGGTATACAATGTGTGTCAGTTTGTAAATTTGCCGAACAGGTTTTTTATTTTGTTTATGTGTTTCTTTACAGATCTAAGAAAAGAAAGAAAAATAAAGAAGACAGTGATTGTGAAAGTTCTGACTCTAATTCAGATAGATCATCTCCAAGAAAAACTTCAAAACATCGTAGAAAGAAATCACGTCATACACTATCAAAGGACAAATCTATACCTAAGCACAAAAAGAAGAAAGATAGAAGGAAAGTTTGAATTATGAAAACACTTGTGTTCAGAAAGATTTTAATAGACATGCATGTTACTTGACTTTGTGAATTCTGTTTGAAATCTGTGTTGTTAAAGGGTTTGGGTGTTTAAAATCTCCTGGTGTAGTAAGCTAGGAGCTGGCATTTCTTCTTTTGCAGCTTACATTAATTGATAAAAACCATTCTAAAAGCTCAAATAACATAAGCAAATCCTCCACCCTCTGAGTGCCATATGTGCTCTCTCCTTAGTTTGTCTGCCAAGTCTGCCACTACTCTCTCCTTAGTTTATCCTCTGACTGCTCTAACCTTTAGGTTTAGTTTGTCATTCAAATTTGCTATGTCTCATCCAATTTTTGTCCTCCATATCTGTCATCCCTCTCACCTTGGTTTGTCCTCCAACTCCACCACCACTCCCACCTTGATCTATACTCAAAAACTGTCACTGTTCTCTCCTTGGTTTGTTCTACAAGTCTGTCACTGATCTCTCCTTGGTTTGTTCTACAAGTCTGTCACTGTTCTCTCCTTGGTTGTTCTAAAAGTCTGCCACTGTTCTCTCCTTGGTTTGTTCTACAAGTCTGCCACTGTTCTCTCCTTGGTTTGTTCTACAAGTCTGTCACTGTTCTCTCCTTGGTTTGTTCTACAAGTCTGCCACTGATCTCTCCTTGGTTTGTTCTAAAAGTCTGTCACTGTTCTCTCCTTGGTTAGTTCTACAAGTCTGTCACTGTTCTCTCCTTGGTTTGTTCTACAAGTCCGTCACTAATCTCTCCTTGGTTTGTTCTAAAAGTCTGTCACTGATCTCTCCTTGGTTTGTTCTAAAAGTCTGCCACTGATCTCTAGTTGGTTTGTTCTACAAATCTGCAACTCTCACCTTGCCTTGTCCTCTCAGTCTACCACCACTTTCATCTTGTCCTCTCAGTTTACCACCACTCTCATCTTGTCTTGTCCTCTCAGTCTACCACCACCCTCATCTTGTCTTGTCCTCTCAGTCTACCACCACTCTCATCTTGTCCTCATGGTCTACCACCACTCTCATCTTGTCTTGTCCTCTCAGTCTACCACCACTCTTGTCTTTTCCTCATGGTCTACCACCACTCTCATTTTGTCTTTCCCTCTCGGTCTACCACCACTCTCAACTTGTCTTGTCCTCTCAGTCTACCACCACTCTTGACTTGTTCTCTCAGTCTACCGCCACTCTCATCTTGTCTTGTCCTCTCGGTCTACCACCACTCTCATCTTGCCTTGTCCTCTCAGTCTACCACCACTCTCATCTTGTTTTGTCCGCTCAGCCTACCACCACTCTGCATTGCTTTGTTGGGGGTCTGCCACAACTCTCATCTTGGTTTATCCTCACAAGTCTGCCACCACTCTCACCTTGGTTTATTCCCCCAAGTCTGCCACCATTCTCATCTTGGTTTATCCTCACAAGTCTGCCACCACTCTCATCTTGGTTTATCCTCCCAAGTCTGACACCACTCTCATCTTGGTTTATCCTCCCAAGTGTGACGCATTAAACTGCAAATAAATCCTGTGATTGTCTTAGATTTGTCTCGTCTTTCTTTTTTGTTTGTGGCATCAAGGGTGGTTTCCTGAATCCATTAGGCTGGCATGCCATCAATAATCTTGTTAGTGATATAACTTTAAGTACAGGGTCATAAAATCAAAACAAATCATCAATTTCAGGTTTATTGTTTATCATGCTACACTATTGTTAAACAACACCAATTGACCTCATACCACAAACTTCCAGTGACCCCATGCCCATGTTATTCAAACAATACAGGATTATTACCATCTCTGTAGAAATCTTTTAAGGGGAATAAAACATAGAAATATAGTGATTCTTGATAGATAGGCTGTAATCAGCAGGTGCCGAGGGTGTATGGATACTGTTGATAATCGCATTCGAGTTGATTTGATAACTGACTTGGCATGTCCTGGATGGTGAACTCTATCAAACATTGATATTATTCCAAAAGTATTACACAAAAATCATTTCATGATTATTTTGAAGACTATATTGAATTTTTTGGTGTATTACTTAGCATTACTGAAAAAAGATATGTTTGTTAGCATTGGGCAAATATAATATAATTTATATAATAATGCTAGAAGGTGGTTAAATAAATATAATTTTATGATCAGATGGGAATTCTCTTTTGTCTTTATTTGAAATACATTCAAAATCTGAAAACAAGATTTTGCTTCTCACTTACGTTGGTAGTTCTATGTTAATGTCGAGAGCTGTGCATTATGGGAAGTTTACATGGCCACTATTGTAAACATCAAGCTAAATCTTGTTGATGCCAGACTTTGGATATCTGCCTCCACAATGGGCAGGTGAAGCTAAAATTAATAGGATGTATTATTTAGACAAATTGCTCAACATCAAGAGATTCTCAACCAGGTGACCAAAGTGGTTAACTTGTTTGAGCAGAGGTGGCCAAAAGCCCAACCAAAAAACCAATACATATCTGGGTAGCTCTATTAACAAGGTATCAATGAATAGAGCTACTTATCTAAGCTAGACCTGGACTGATGATTAACATACATCACCTTACTGGGAAAAGCAGCTAAACTTACTCACAAACATAATGAGGAAATAATTCTTTGGTACACAACCATGACCCATGTCCTGCCTTGAAGCCCTAAACCAAAAGCTAAAACAGCAAATGAATACATGGGGCCAGTTACTGAAAGCGCTACCGTTAACACAATATAGCAAGAAAACTAAGACAAACAGGAAAAAATTAAATGACTGGGCTAAAAAGTTGGCAAAAATTTACTTTTCATGTAAGTTTCGTAAGTTTTAGAAAAAACTAATTTACTTATTATTGTTCTGCAGAAAAAGACCATTCAGATTATATATAGATGTGTTGCAAAATTCACAGTAATAAAATGGCGAAATGTTAAAACACTCTTTAGGGGTAATAGAGTATCCTTAAGGTCAGTAATAAAGTATTTCGACTGCTACATTTATCCCCTACACACAACAGCAGGCCTAGCCTGAAGAAGTATTGGTCATAAAGTCAGTTGATCGGAGTTGAAACTGAACTGTAACAATTACAGTTGGACAAACACAATTGAATACATCTCTGTTTATTCACCATTCCATTCTCTTGAAATATATTGTCTCAGTATTTCAGATCAGTGACTCTCTCTCTTTCAAGTGCCGGCTTTGTAGTGTACCTGTAGTAAACCCTGGGTCCCATGACAATTTCAACTGATAATAGGGCTGGTGAACTAAGTGTTTGAATGTAAATAAAATATGTTATTGACTGAATAACTGTTCATAAACAGTAAATGAAAAAATAACATTTTTACCAAAATATGGATTTGTCCCTACCTATACGTCGTAGTCTATTTAGTTACTATGTATAGGTAAGGACATGTTTTCACTTACTGCTTCTTTTCTCGAATGCATGTCACACACAATATAAATAAGAGAGAAACAAACAGTTATTTTGTCAAAAACATATTTTATTTACTATCAAACAATTACAAGCCATGCGACCATGAATAAAATGGCCTTTAAATGGGATTGCCATTAGAATTTCATATTTTATTAATTATAGATCTGCTTCTGGATATTTTTGCGTTTGTTCTTTCATGCCTTTTAAATTGGTCTTCGCCGCAATCAGACTTCTACATTAAATAAAGACTTATCATGCCCCTCTCTAGTAACAGGGGGGCATATACCCTGTAACTTCTAGCAGTTGGGACAGAGAAATATGCTTTACCACAGGGGGTTTTATATGTTATTTCCGTGGACTGTCCCAAAATTAGTGTCCCAACTGCTAGAAGTTACTAGAGCTTCTGAATTTGCATAGTGCTTTTTTCTATGTACGCAGATGTGCAACATAGAAAAAAAATCACGGAATTATGCAAATATTCCCAGAAATTATGCAATTTGGCTCCGTTCGTCTGGGAAGCTTGTCTGGGCGGTATCTTGGTTACTATTTCTCTTAGGCCTTCGAAACTTGCATGTCTCAATACTGAGATCTAACACAATCACTCTACTTTTACTGTTCAATTAGGTCAAGCTTACTGGGGTTCGTGAAAGGTCAAATATTTTATTGTCCAATAAAAACACAGATAACACACGACCATGGTAAACATGTGTAAACTGGGGAAAATGCGATTCTACACAAAAGTTTATTATTTGAATGGTGACATGTTTGTTGATTGTGCGTTCATGTATCCGTTGGTCATGTAAACATACATGTATGCAGTCGGGAAACTTCGGTTCGTCGGCGGAAATCTGTCTTTAACAAACCAGAATTGAGAAGCAGCTCTGTGATTGGTCAATTTAAGGAGCCAAACGACATTGTAGGTGGTGTGATTGCATTAGATCTCAATATAGCGACAAAAAAAACATGCAGAGCTCTGAGATCTGATTTTAATTAGATTGTAGTGGGTTCCTTCCTGAAAACTCCTCACTCGGAGTGCTGGCCTCGGATAGTTCATATTACTTCCCTGCATCACTTTCAGAGATTTGACCAGATGTAGGGCACACAGCCCGTACTGCATTAACAGAATGCCAAAACCATATAATTTTTTTACAAACAAAAAGTGCAAACATAATAGTAAAATTTAAAATAAAGCCAACAAATAACCGTGTGCTTAAAGTTCTCATTTAATGTATGTTTGTATAAAACACAAATAGCAGTCACCATAAATGATTCCTAAAGTACACCACAAAATTACTTTGCACGAATGACATATAAAAAAGCTTTAGGAAGGATCTTGACAAACACAAGGTCTTCAACTACAGTTGCTAAGTTAAGTTAAGTTACAGGAATTAACTATACAAGACTCTTGAATATTATGTACGTCAATGTATAGCTCCTGCAGTAAATTTATTCCAGAGCTATTTATGTCTAACTCTTTATACTTTAACCTTGCATTTGCCATTAATTATACTGAAACATAAAAATATATTTTGTTGTATCAAACCACCCCACACAGAAAATTACTTCATACTGACAACAGATTAAGGTTTTTAATAAATTTCTGACAGTTGTTACAAATTAATTTAAAATCCTGTTCTAAAAATCATCACAAAATGTTTATTCTTAAAAGACCTTTAATCTTCGAGTAAAACTATAAAATACATAAATCACCCACTAAAATAGAAATACACGAATGAAATGTTTATGATTGAAGTACACAACTATTTACATACAGGACATACAATGATCATGTAAGTATATATTGGCATACTTTAGATTCGGCCAGTACAATACAGTGTATATCCAATCAAATGTCTTGAAACAATTAAATTGCCCAACGTTATACCAGGGATAGGGTTAATGTATGATGGATTGGGAGGACAAGATCAATAGAAAGCAATCCTGACCTCATTAGAACAACCCACACCTTCATCATATAATACCATTGACACTCGCTTGGCTAAACACGCACGTTTACATTTAAACAAAACAATAAAATTTGTGTTAAATATTGTTCATAAAACATAGAGTTATAAATATCTAAATACATAGTCTATAAAACTAGAAGGCTTAGGAATTTGACCCAGTACATGGCTATTTCAAAGAAAGCTGTAGGCCTAAGTCTTCCTCTAAACTGATCTGCTGATTACTCTAGAGTCACAAGGACTAATTTTAAATTATTTCAAAAGCTTACGTTTATAAACACAGTAAAATAATTCAGATATTCACACTTCCCCAAATAAAATTAGTCAAAAAGTAATATATTTCATTGAAAACATTCATAGAAATCTATAACAAAAACATTTTTAAAAGTGTCCTTGACAGTTATTGCAAAACTTTTTATATATACTGAAAATAGTTTTCATTGAAGGTTTAATGATCACCTGAATGTCTTAACATTTACACAGACAATTTCATGTGTATTCTGGTTCACCGTATCTGATAATAATTAAATTTACACAAATTTCTTAAACATATCATATAGGTTAACATCATACATGTTAAAAATGCCATTCGCATGAATGAAATTTCAAAAGGATGCTAAGTCTGGACAAGGAGTTAATAGCACAAATGTATGTAACATGAAGTAAGTCAACATAAACTACCATACAAATGAAATATTATTGATTATATAAATCACAACAATATATCTTAATTAGACTCCCACAACAACATTGTCTGTCAAAAACAGAACTTGCAATCCCACTTAACTTACAATGACTGAAGCTCTTTGATATTTTAAAGTGGTATAAATTGCGAAGGCTAACAGAAATGTTCCAGCAGGGAGAAGCAAGATGTCACCCCTAAACCCACTATCCAGACTTTTGCAAACATCAGCTAACTCTGGCAGGTCACGGGAGGGGCCATGTGAATCCATGTCCTTTATACGAATACAGGTAGTTCTAAGGCTTTGCATGTTGACATTGGGCCCGCTAAAGAAAACCCATGCGAAGAGAAACAATAAACCCAGCAGACCAGCTACCAGTGGCACTGGGTGGTGCCTGATTTGACCAACAAAGTCGCTTAGACTACCAAACAAATTATCTATGTGGTTAACAATGGGTGGGATTGGAGGTGGGGGCAGCAGTTGTGTAAAGTCCTCCAGCTCTTCGTCAAAATCCACATTAATAAAGGGGTCCACCAGTTCTTTGAAAAATCGCAGAAATGTACTGTCCAGACAGGGAGAGTTGATCTCACATCGGTTTGGGGCCGTGTCATCACAGTAATTTTTACACATAACAAAGCGATTACTGCTACCACGGATACCTAAAGCTTCCTGAAACTTCTTCTCGTGAGCTTTGTACTCATCAGAAGAAACATCTACTTTGTCTATTTTGGTCATCACTCCATACAGAGGAATAGCTGAAAGCGAAACAAAAATTCATAGCTAATTGTTTTTTTCCCTTTTTGCCGCTGCATGATAAATATTGTGACTGTTTTTGGGGTGTTTTTCACCTGTAATAAGATGATGGATTGTCAACTTTACATCGCTCCTTGCCATAGTATTAGCCAGAAATCAAGAAGAGGGTGTCTCAAATCAATACTTTAACAGAAACAGGGTGTCTCATTTTACTTTTTCCCTATCTTTCCCATGTTAAATTTGACTGAAACAGGGTGTCTCAAATGATTCCTTGGGTGTCTCAAAGACACCGAGACACCCCTCTGGCTAACACTATGCTCCTTGCCTAATTGCGGTGGAAAACTGTGAAGAAACCATGTAAAAACCACCCTGTGATTGCCTGAGCCACATCATGTGACTCACTCATATACCTGACGGTTAACTAAAATCTAAAAACATCACTAAATTTTCTTCAATTACATTGTAATAGGCCTCTGTCAGGGACATTAAAACTGAGCCTAGAATTGTCCCACAAATTTGTTGTGATTGATTGAGGGTAATTCACTTTCATGAAGGCGATGTACAAGGAGAAACCAGCAACACACCAACAATGTTAAGTGTTATATACAAATGCTCTGCTGGAAAATAAATGTTCTTCCATAGCTGACAGCATCAATTGGCTTTTCCTTAGTCATGCAGAGTTCTAAATTCACTGTGAAATTGTGTACAAGACTGTTTACTTTTAAATTCAGCCAGTATGCATTGATTTTCTTTGTTACCAGTTACAGTTTGATTTGTAGTGTAGGTCTATTTGAAAAGTAAAAGTACAAACCTCTAGATTTAGTGTTACTTGAAGTCCCAGAAGGCCTACAGGTGTTGACAACACATTTAATCAGCTCCTGTGAGAGAGCTTCCTCAGTTGCTGAAGTCACAAAGAGAATGCGATGAATCTTAAGGTCTGGGTTAGAATAGGGACATTGCGTTCTTAGCTTTTTTATACCATCCTGCATCAGCACCTCCTCAGCCTGGGCGATAGACATATCAGCTGGAAGTCGACCGTAAAGAACAGTACGGAGAATCTCCTCATAGACAGCATGATTACTGTCATTGGGCATACCAGCCATGTCGACCAAAGTGGGAAGTTCTGAACCGCTGAACAGCTTTTTGTACTCTTCATCCAAGCAACAGTCTTGAAATCTGTTCAAACACAAAAGAAAGTGTCAGGGTTTTATTTTAAGCCTGTTCACAGTCACGTTACCAACCGGACAAATAGCCACCACTATCTACAAGCATCACAAAAAATAATTTAACCTAAATGTAAGCCTTTAAATCTGGTTTCCCGGTCACAAGAATTTTACATCACCTGTTACGAAGTTATAAATCCTTCCTGTTCACTGTTAATGAAAAGGTTATATTTGACTCATGAATTCATTTGTTAAAATTTAAAAAATTGAAACAATAAAGACTTTTTCAATAGCAGTTATTATATCGTCATTTTATCAGACTCATGATTTTTGTTAGCATTAATTTAGTATAAAAGCCCTAATCAGGTGAATAGGGCTAAGGAACGCAACTTGAAAGGAGTGCTCCGGCACAACATTCCATGCAGATTTATACTTGTCTGAACGAAAGGAAAGGATTTTTGTAATGAGCTTTGTTTATGCAAGATGAATTTGGGGAGTTGTTTGTACTCAAGGTTATCCCTGTTCAGCAGTAGTGTTACTGTAGTTGACCATTAGGAATATGTATTGATCAACGGCACCAGACGCTTACAATCCTACACCCCATATCAGACATGAATGGAAGTGCTTCCTGACTAAGTTATATATAGCACTTTGAGATATCCAGTTGTAATGTTAGCTTATATGATCTCATAAGTATATTTACAATTTTCAGACTTTTTACAAAAATATGTATATTTCAGTGATTTTGTTCAAGTAGCATATATACATGTATATCTGCACATGCAGGAGAATTCAAAAGCCAACAATACCATGAAAATATGTTGGCATTGATTCACAATAATGTTCCATCAGTTCCTGGTCTGTTTTTTCCTAGGTTTTTTTGGTAGAAAAGCCAAAGCTGTTCCAGTCAGATCAAACAAAGTATCAATATACTAGTTAAACTGAATCTTTGAATACACACCTTTTCATAAAGAAAGTGACTGGTCTAGTTTCTCCACCATGATGTCCCGAGATTGAGTACTCATGGAAGTGTCCAGAGAGAGCCGTTGCCAAAGACGTGATGAAAGCAGACTTCCCAACACCTGCCGGTCCAATCACTAGGATATTCAGTTTCCTGGGTCGCCTTTGAAGCCGTCTGTTTATATCATCTCTGAGCTGATCAATCCGAGAGACTATGGACTCATCATCTTCCATGACCGAAAAACTGTCAACACTTTCAATATCATCGTTTTCCCCTCCATATGGACCCATCTTTACTGTTAACTGTGGACAAAATAAACAACCCATTAAGCACTTCAGATCATGCCCAATTCATGATGTTGGAGACACACGGGCGATTATAATCGCCCGATCGCGGCGATTCTACTTATCGCCATGTGGGTTCAGGCCAGTGATGGCAATTATGATCGCTGAAGCCAGTCGGCCGACCAGGCGCCGGATCAGACATGTTTGATATTATTGACCGATTTTGAATCGCCAGCAACTGATCGCCCAGAGTAATCGCCCGTGGGTTCATGCAAGCGACTACAGTCGCACGATTCAATGCCGTTTAACCAATCCAAGTTCGAGTTCTTCTCACATAACACTCAAAATAGCAACTTCCTCGAATGAAGTCTGGGTGAAATTATTTTCCAAATACTTCTGTTCTCCAATTTGAGTCTACGTCTGAGACTTCTTTTCATGAGAAAATATAGTTCAGATTTAATCTCGCCATATTGGACAAATCACGTGACTAACGTGGCTTTTTTTAAGGTAGAAAATACTCCGGATGGCTGGGTCAATCGCCACGTGTGTGAGCTCAAGTCGGCCGACAACTTTCGCTGACGATTTAGCTGGTGATCAAATCGCTGCGATCAGGCGATTATATCGCCCGTGTGTCACTCAGCAGGGATGGAAAAAGTACACGACCAGTGAGCTTTCTGGAGCATCCTGTCCAGACACCGATTCTAATCTTGCCTCAGATTTAATTATATTATTTTAATAGATTTTTTTTTTGATTGAGCCTTTTAATTTTGGGGAGGTATGTGGAAAAGGGTAGATTACTCTTACAATTTTTGGTGAGTAGTAAATAACGCTTTGATTGTCTCACTTTATTAATGAATTTGATATTATGTTGTGTCAGCATCTTCATGTGAACTTGTGAAGCAGGGCGAATTTCATATGTTTCAATCATCAGCATAGTGTTAGCCAGAGGGGTGTCTCGGTGTCTTTGAGACACCCAAGAAGCCATTTGAGACACCCTGTTTCAG
>JAVFBX010208490.1:0-12104 GCA_034783855.1 Mopalia kennerleyi
GAAACCCAGCATTTGAGGCTAGAGCAGAACAAAGAAAAACCATGATATATCGCATGGTATCTGTCTATATATAGAGAGATACCATGGGTTTTTGATTGATTGATTGATTGATTGATTGATTGATTGATTTTTATTTCACCATAGATGTAAAAGCAAAATACTATAAATGTACAGTTTGTATGGACATACAAATATGGCGAGAATAAAGCTCACTAGAGCTTGTTCTATCCCATATATAAGAATATATTAGTATCGATTGCGGCGGCGTGATTGTTGAAACGTTATTGAAAACAAAAAACTGTATACTGTGCTAATTGTCTTAAGGAGTCGATGTACTGCATAATAGAGGTCAATCAAGATTTTGGATAAAGAACTGTTAAACTTTGGATTTAAATAGAGATTTGGAGTTATTCATACGCAGTGTTATTGGTAGTTTATTCCATTCCCGAACACAAGCACAGTTTAATGAATGATATGAAAAGTTGTTATTGTAACATGGTCTATTGAAGTTCATGATTTGATGTCTAGTGTTATGTTGATGAACATCGCGCTGTTTTATAAGATAACTTTGGAAACTTGGAGGAATTTGTGCAAGGTAATGACAGAATTTATGGGCAGTTAGCAACTGCTCGGATGATGTAGCCGCATAAGGCCTGTATTAAATCCTGAATATTATCTTGCTTTCCATTTTGTGCTTACCCTTGTCGTTTGCGAAAAAATAACGGCTTCTCTAATATCTCTTTACGTTATCTAACGGTATAAACTAGTTTCATTATTTTCGTAAAGTGATTAGGTCCAATAAATTGTATGACTAAGAATTCAGCAATACTTTCCTTATAGACCATCGTACCATTTGTAATCCAGCATATTGGTGGACAACTGTGGCTAATTGAAGTTTACCACAAATGTCGCCCCATATTGATAACAGTAATCGATAAAATGTTTATATTTACATCTCAGTGCTCTATCACGATGACGATTGGCGAAGTCTTAATTTAGGTTAAGAGGTTCAAGTTGTGATTGTTTGTCTGTGAGTGGCCGCGCGGCCTACGGTCTGTACTTTGTCCTTATTTGAAGCGATTAATAGTTTGTAATAACAGGGAGGTCGAAGCTGTCAATAACTTGCATATCGGGTCAAAGGCTGGTGGCTAATTTAACCTCACTTGTATACACACTTTAGAAGTTAAAGATTTTATTTTGGGGGTAACACTTTTTTGGTAAGAACAGATTCTAGTCTCAATTATGGAACCCACCACCCTTAGAGTAATGCACTAAATCGCCGGCAGTCAACTAGACAACTCAGCAATCCGACCTTTTTCAATAGATTACAAGAGCATGCGAATTGTTGTACGTGTTCTTTTCCTACTTAGATCATGCTGATGCCTTGTCTGAAGTGTGTCTGAAATATTGTTATTTACAAATGTTTTGATTCTTCGATGTATTACGGAAGCATAATGACAAAGTTTACCCCCAACTAAACAACCTGTGTACTCACTCATTTTTGTGAAACTGTTTTCCACTAAGTTTACTTTAAGGTACATTCATTCCTATTTAAATTCAGCTTCTACATATTTGGTCAAGTCCAGCAAAACGTTGGGAACAATTTACTCATTTCCGACGTCCCGTTTTCTGGTTGGTTCCTGTTGGTATATCAACCAGAACTGTAGTGGTATGGTGTAACCTTGTCTTACCACTGGTGTCCCAAGACCATCAGTGCATATGCAATCAATGTGGCGTGAGACACTGTCATGA
The DNA here is from genome assembly GCA_034783855.1 of Mopalia kennerleyi. Taxonomy (NCBI): domain Eukaryota; kingdom Metazoa; phylum Mollusca; class Polyplacophora; order Chitonida; family Mopaliidae; genus Mopalia; species Mopalia kennerleyi. Next base: position 1,753 of record JAVFBX010208490.1, read on the forward strand.
TTTTCCGGAAAATCACCAATTGTTTCCTATGATTGCATTCGTTTTCTTTCGATATTGGATCACCTTAGACAAATACAAGCTTGGTGGCAAATTGATCTGCGATTAGATTAGTTTTCCAAAAATAAATCAATCACGATTCTCCACAGATATTTTAGTTATGGGTAACGCGGTATGCCTTGTTCAAGGCAGATAGCTGAGAATAAAAGTTTCATGGCTTTGATTTGTGAATCAGTAAGTTTCTTTCTAAACGTATACACAAAACACATTTTCTCGCAAAATCTTTAAATAGTCTTACAATAGTTTGAATATATACTGATCACATTCCAAATCAAGGTTTATCTTGTGACATATATAATTACGTTTTGTCCAATAAGATCGCACCACTCATTTCGACGAGAGCGACGCCTGGTAGACAGTTGACCAGGTCGTTGACCTTCAATACCATTCAGTGAGCCCTAGTCGTATGAATAATTTAATACATAGGTTACTTATGATTCTGGGGATCCACAGGAGCATGTCAATTTGACAGAAAATTGCATGTTCTAATTTGGCTGGTTGAACCGCTAGAACTACAAAACAAAGAATAACACTCGAAATTAATGACTAATATTTTGGAATCTGTCTGTTCGAGTCGGTCGTTCACTCTATGAGAGTTCCTGCGGGATAAATTTGGCGGTTCACACTTCTGAGACAGTCATTCGTTTTAGCACACCGACATGCATCAGATAATCCAATTGGTCCGCCAAATTTGTTCCAAGGGTTAAGGTTAAAATCAATGCAAGCTACTTTTAGGGGATTAACCTACAGATGTATTGAAGAGGGCGTTACATATGGATACACTGGATAAATAAAGTGGCTTGTTTAGTAAAGATATTCAATTTGGTTCCCGTTGCGATAGAAACTCGTATCAGTCATGTTACAAAATCGATAGTAATCCCATTTACCTTTGCCAAAGACCAAGAAGGGATTGGTGACCAGCTCCATGTCGGCAGACCCCCATACGATGTTACCATTTTGATTGTGTAAAGGATAACATGAAAGTGACGTGTCATTATTAGATAACTACATCAAATATAATGTAAATGATTTAACCTCATATTAGCGTACAATTCTTCTTATGCTTGTATTCCACCGATTTAGCCCTGCATTCTGTTACTTCCTGGTTGGTTATCGTAAGTATGGTTCGCAGTGAGCCTCTGTTTCTTCTCGCTGATGTTCTGGGTTAAATATCAACAGTTGACACACCCACACGGAGGATGGTAAATCAACTCTATACTTATATATAAATAAGTTTTCTGGTCTTACTTGTCTGAATATGCTGATAAAAATACATGTGTTTGGAGCTGTTTAAAAGAATTGCCCAGAGATGAATTCTCATCCGTAGAAAGACATTTCTTAGAATAATACTTTAAAATGTCTGGGTCATTAGCATGACTGAGTCATAAACTGAAGTAATGCAAAATATAAGACCAAAATGTGTTTTATTTGATCTCACATGTACCGTTACTAGTTATATCTCGATGCAGATTGTAGATTTGTTTCACGGACATATTTACACTATTAACTCTACCTTTTATAAAATCACAGGGCTTAGCTTTAGGGGTTGTCCAGAATGAGTAGCCAGTGTGAGATTGATGTGTGACTCCTGCTGACATGGCCAGAATGCCCGTAATAAAGACATCCTCGATATGAAGAGTTTTACATGATTTGAGAGATTTTAATAAGCTCCTTGTCACATGAGCAGACATCAGATAACCTCCGCCCGATACGTAGGGCGGGAAATATGAGGGGAGATAATTATCCTTGGACACACCCCAGTCATCACGGGTATTCCTAAACACAAGAGAATGGGGGTTATAAGCACCAACAATAGAATTATTTCTCACACTCACAGATAAAAGATTGGGTAAATATAAATAAACATCATCGTCTGATTTCAACACATGTTTAACATCTCTAACTGAATGCAGAACCCACTGAAAGGCCGAGAGAATTTTCACCGGTAAATTCCGGTAATGCTCGGGTGTATCCAGTTGGAGGATATCCCCATACTGTTTGTGTTCATTGACTATAAATTTATTCCAGCTGTCGTCCCAATGAATCCCTAGCACAAATATCACAGTCACCTCACTTGAAGTATTATTTGCCCATGTCCGGCGGAGAGCTTTCCGGAAGTCCGTATGATCATGTGACGATATCACCAGGACCACCAGCTCTTTACCTATAGTGAATCTTTCCGCTGGCGCCAAGAGAGGGTCACAGATTTTAAAAGGCACCCGTTTGATTTTTTTGTTACAAAATACTTGCTTCACATACATCCTTGTAAAGTTGTCACTATTTTCAAAGTTATTCTTCGCCACTCCTTGTTTTAGCATTGGTAGATGTACCATAATAAAATCTTTGGCAATTGGAAACTTCCCGGGCGTTTCTCGTTTGTACGACATGTCTTGTTTATGTGCGATGTCCGTCTGTAGTTCCTGAATCACGAAGAAAGTAAAACATCCAAAAAGGAAAGTTAGCAGACGATGTGTCCATTTTGACAAGATCATGTTTACATGTAGTCCACATGTAGCCTATAATCCAAGTCGCTTTAACAGAAACAACAGGTGAACGTCGCAGCTGAATATCAACATGCAGTCGATATGCACCATATCAACATTTTCCTATCAACACTTGTTTTGTATCTGAACACTTTTGATATACAGCCATTAAGTAGTTTTTAGCCTCTGTATTTCCAATATTTCTTATGCGCATTCTTCCTCGCTGCACCGGTACCATCCTCGCCTTCTTCTCGCTGCCGACTGATGTACGTCTAGAGTATTGATCTCTCTTATAGCAGTCTGCCGAGGATTTGATCTGGCTTGGCTGACTATAATACGGACCGCTCCAATACCATTATAGACAGATTGAGCTCCATCGACTCCTAGACGTAGATTGCTCATTCGGTGAAACGTTTTGGGGATCGAGGTTGATCTAGATCAGTCTAGAATAGCAACACTAAAGATATCTGTTCATTAACACACTTGAGTATGTTTACCTCTCTTAAGTGAGTGGTCCAGAGAATGTACAGCCAGACCACACCTATAGCCAATACGTTAGAAGGTTGTTTTGTTTTGCATGTTCGACCATACCCTTGTAACTTATACAAGGCTATATGATAGGCACTAATACATTTTGAGTTTGGGTGAATTTTTAAATCTTATTTATTCGATTAATAATGTAGCTATACCATTTTCATCTTGACCGAAACAAGATCTATATTAACTCTGTATTGACCAAATATTCACTAAAACACAAATAATAAAACAACTAGGAGTACAGACCTACTCTGTACAAGGCTGGGATGTTACTTTCAAACCAGTAACATTGTAGATTCCTTCTATGCAATATAGTCAATAGATTGTGTCTGAAGAATATTATTCCGTGGAGAATGTTGTTTGAAATCGAACTATTTAACGCAGCACTCCACAAGACAAAATCTAATTCCCCAAAGCCGTGCCAATCTAACTAGGTGCTTATATACGATTGGCAGTATCGGAAAGTTGAGATTCTTCGGCGGTGTTAGATTAGATATGTCATATTTGCCAATTTTGAAATAGTGCTAGTCGTCAAACAAAATTTGATCAAATTGAACACGATCGAAGACGTGTAGGCCTATTCACTTGTCGACATCTACAAGTGCTCTACGAACAGCGTTTAAGTGTTGTTTATCTTCCTCGAGACAAGGCGGAAAAAAACATGGTAGTGTTAAGCTTACTCTTCCTTTCCTACCTTGCCTTCATAGACGGTACAAACATGAGTTAAAATGAGTTTACAACAGCTGCTTTCTAGTTGAAGTCCAGATTTTAATTCGGGGAGGACTCTTGTGTCGACCTTTTAAACTATAACTAAATCAAACAGAGAAACAGTATCTTCGTGCTTCAACAAAACTCTCGAAACACGCTCTCAAAATAGTATTCAACATGCATCAACAAGATGCGGCTGGATGCTTTAAGACGAGAAATGAAGCTATGTTGAAGAAAAAATCGATCTTCCAAAAGACGAACGAATGTTTAAGTTATTTTCTGAAAGCTCAATACATCCTTGTAGTTTATAAAATCAAAGCCAATTTTAGAAAATTATTTTCCTGCATTGTGCTAAAAACTATCTATCAAAATTATAATGGAAGCAAAAACTAAAATCACTTCACTAGTTTTAAATGATTACAATAAAAATGAAACGTTGATAGAAGCTTATTAGGTGGTGTAAATCATTGGCGTATTTATCTTATGTTATAATATTTGAAGCATCACATGGTAGCTGTGATCAATTTATTTATACCTATTGGTATCCAGAGCAAAGTAAAGATAATGCCATTGGTCATCTAATACAGCCAAGTACGTAAAAAAAGTCCATAATATAAATAGAGCAAGGTAGCATTTATTGTTTTTAAGACCATGCATTTTATAGTGAGTAATATATTGTTTTTCTCACTTAATTAATTCATTAAAATCAATTAATTAAATACCAATCCTGTCGCAATCTTACGATCATCTTTATTAGTAAAAAGTAAAAGTCTCTTCTTTCTTTGTTAAATGAAGCACAACATTATACTCTCTATTAGTTAGATACACAGCCAAAAAGTCTTTTTAATGTCTAGCAGCTGTAAACACTCCACAGCCAGTGATAAGGTAATTTAAAGAAATTACACAAAACTAAATGGTTATACTAAATTACTTGTCACTGCAGCATTATATATCGATTACAATTATTTCTTTAATGGTCATTTGTTCGACGATGTCCCCATAAAAGCAACTGCTAATCCCTTGGTTGTAGTGAAGGACAGGATAGACAGAAACTAATGTGAATATATAAAAACACAACCAAATACCGAGGTGCTTAATCAATCATAATGTATACATGACTTAATGTTAAAGTACGAAGCAGAATATGATCGCTCTTATGAAATTAGTTAAATTAACGGACGGGTATTACAAAGAACCACAATCTCAAAACAAATGATAACATTCTACAAGCACCGTTTTTCATCAAATCAGAGATAGTTGAATGCTATTTCCCTGCAACATAGCCAGATAGGTTGATTAAATAATTTAACATAACTTTGCTGAATAAAATTTGCTCATTCTGATTAGTAGACATAATCCGTTTCTGGAACGAACTGTACATGTACACTTATGTATTTAAATCTCAATATGTTTGCTCAATATTTCTGGCCATTTCAGTATTAGGTCCGATGTCAGCCTCGCTGCAGGATAATCTATGCTGGAAAAGCACAGAGGACTGTTACAGTAGTATACATAAACGCAAGTATTTTCGTTATTTCCAGATAAAAATCATCAATGTAATACCATCATGGCGTGTGTAATCAGTGCTATGTAAGAGGAGATCCGTGCTTTACTACGCCACATCGTCGATATAACGCCAAATATTTCCTCTACTGGTTGCACTTGATCTCTTCTGGTTTTAGATCAGCTTAGAAATTGCGCTCGATGGCAAATCGGTCCGCGGTAAGTTGTGTTCTAGACAAACGCGCCTCCGAATATTCTATAGGTGACAAAATGCTCCAATTTTCAACCAAAGCCTTCGTCGCATTGTAAATTTAACCTGTTTGTGAAAGATTTACATAACACATGCGTATTAGAAAAGTGTGTCTGGAAAATGTTATGGGTCGTTGTTCAAAGCTCGGATAAGTGGCGAATTGTCATGTTATTAAATTTAGTTTAGACCTTCTGTGGTATGACAATAGTTTATAGTAGCTAAAGTATAAAAATAATTTTCAACGATTCACTCTTTCCATGTTAGCACTATCCAATGCTGATCATTTCTGGCTACAGACGAGGATTGACACGATACATTGAATTTTACCATTACAAAAGCCCATGTTATTTCTCTCTACATTTTGACAGTATAACTTCCATTATGTTAGTCGGAAATAAAGTTGAAAATTTATTTTTTGCTGATTAATAATGAAGTCTTGTCTTGTAATTGTCCTGATTTGTCAGAAATGTGGTTTTCTTTCATCCAATGAACTGGCACGGCGTCATATGAGTAAAATACATGTTGCATTAAAACCCCTTAAAAACCCACCAAACTAACACTCCATATATTTGTTTGTACTTCATACACTGTAAGTAAATTAGTTCAAATATACATGTTTGGTATGGTAAGGTGGTGTACAATAGAATGGAGTTCAGTTGCAGTCGTGTTTATTACATCAAGGCCGTTGAAAGAGTGGTCGCGGGTGTTGCCATAGTGCTTTCAGAGCAGGAAGCCGATCTGTTTGTGGTGTCTGTTGCCAGTGGTGCCGATGATGGTTTCCTTCCCTCATTGGGCTGGCACGTCGTCATATAAGTGAAATACCCTTAGTATGACGATAAACCCCAATCAAACAAACAATTGACGAAGTTTCCTGACAATCTGGAGTGTAAATCAGAGTGCCGTGTAGACAACATGTCTGAACATGACAAAAATGTGTCACGGGAGATGCGACGGGTCGATTCGCAGGGGGAAAGAAAACGTGAACTGAATGTTCAGTGTTAGGGGTATTGTGATTGATGTCGAATCTTCGTTAAGGACAACCATAACAGCCAATGAGTCGTTTGTTTGTTTGTTATTTAGTATGATGGTGGCTCCATTCAATTGAATGATGTGCACCAAAACTAGATAGACTAGATATACCCGTAATAATTATAAATTACTGAAGGCTCACATACAGGATCTTACGATACCAATACAAAAAAAACAAACAAAAAACAAAGACCAAAAGCCAATGAGTCGTTTTTTTAAATTAAATTTAATTTCAATTCGATAGAATCTGGAAATCGTATCAATTTCTCTATCACTGCAATGAGTTTAAAATCTAAAGCTATATACAGTATGTAAAGTGGTGGATCGCAGTTTTAGACAGCATATTTGGAATAAACTTGCTCTGTTTTTCTCAATTTTCACCTCTTTCTGTTAAGATTCTCATGGTTAGGTACAGTTTCGAGTACAAACTTCTTCCAATAAAGTGATCGACACTGTACCAAATGCATAACTAAAATGGTATATACGACTACTAAGTAATTACAGCAATTTAACTACATGGAAGTGATAAGATAAGAAACGTGTTGGGATTTAAGGACATTTGACAATGTGTGAGTATGTGTGTTAGGGAGGGGAGGGTGTGGGTGATATAATTATAAGCACAGCGTCTTTACAATGTATATTTTAATGATCGAACATACCATGTTAACAGAGAAACAACCTTCGGTAGTTATTCGGCGTTAAAAACCGAATCAACAGAAAAGTTTTCTTCTTTGTTAAATGAAATATTGAATGTTTACGAATACAGTTTCCTAATTACTTCACTTTTCCTGATAGTTCTACCTGTAAACATTGTTTGGGGTTGCTTAAGAATTTATTTTTATTCTGTATCATGACGGGCTATTAACACTATGTAACCAGCTCTAAGTTGTTTCATATAAGATGGTATAATCGATAAGTCTCCAGACTACAAAAACATGTCTTGAACTGAGACCTAATTCTCACCGATAGCTGTTAACATTGTAGTGAGTTGCTAAAGAACATTTTTATTCTGTATCATGGTACACTATAAACAATATGATATCACCTTTGAATTGATTCAGATAACATGGTAGACTTAACAAAGAAGTATACAGCCGAAAATCTCATTCTCACCGATAAGAATAACCTAAATGAACACAAAATGTTACAAATGATACGAAAACAGAGCCCTACTGTTAAATGTCACAAAGGATCAATGATAAAGTCAAATATATATGGTTTAATGTGGTGAAGCAGCCTAAGGCAAATCGATTACTGATAGACTATTTGTGAATTCCGGTACAATGAAATTATGCCAAGTATCTACATGGTATAATGTTAAGAAAGAATAGTGTTGATCTAAACTGAAAAAGTAATCACATTACAAGGTGCCGTGACGTCGTAATATTACAGTGGTAGAAGCTTTGTGAATAGTCTTACACGTTTTTTATGCGACATTATATGTGATCAAATCTAGTGAATAAATAACAAGGTTCCACGAGCTTTATACAAGTAGCTCTGTGTAAAGGTTACAGCAACAAACAAGATTTACATCGAATAATATGATAGAATGACTTAAAGTAGTAAATGAACATTGTCGTTTGTGGTGTATGGGTTCGCAGTTGTAATGTATTAATTAATTTGTGTCATGTTGATAAACATATAACAAACATTATGTTTCCAATGAAATAAACAAAATTATTTACTTCATTGATTAACATCTTGCTTCAAGATGTAGAATACTATTTATATTTTTGTCAGCAAATGCCCAGCGTTCCTAACGGCTGTACACCAGATACAAGATGGCCGCCACCAGATGTGCGATTTTACCGTGAAGAATGGATGAAATAAATTTGTATGGACATTGTCGGATGAATCTGCCCACTGAAGATCCATCTCACCTGGTCATTTACCTGAACCTGGAAAGAGGAAATGCATCAGGCACACCAAGAAACCGTTGCTTTGATAGCGAGCCGCTGAACACAGACTGTTTTCAGATGGTGCACAACCAAACATTACTGGGTCACTCAAAGGAATTAACTTATACTGGTTTGTTTAATGCAGTAAATTTGCTTACAAATATCTGCTATCGACTGTTGTTGGAGCTATGTTTAATCGATATATCTACGCAGATAATAGCCAGACAATGGCAACAATTTTTGGAATGTGAGCTTTATTATAGAGACACAAAAATAATACATAAACATAAGAAAATAACTTTTTAAAATTTCACCAGGTATAAAACATTGATTATTCTTGGAAAAGCTTTATCTTGAGGAAATATTTTGCAGAAGAAGAGAGACTCATAATCAATTATATAGACAGGAGGCTTAGATCTAAGAGAAACTGTTTTTAGGAAAGCCATCATCTTTTACATTCGTAGTCAGTTTGGACAAGCAAACCAATCTGTAACCGAAAATCTGGTCTTTTATCTATCTGGTGTGTTTTATGTTTCTGCTGCTTCAGACTGTTCCGTGAAGAACGTGATCGATGCCTTTACAAACCAATTCATATTGTTTACTTGTTGAGGTAAGAGGGGACAGCCTGAATTTTAAATGGATAGGCGACGTGAAATGTTTTTTTGTAAGAATTGTAACATTGGCCCTAGATGCTTCAACATAAGACCATCTCTCAAATATTTCCTAATAAATCTTGTGTGAGACATATCTGTCAATCAGGGAGGATAAACTACCAAATTTTTCAAGAACAACAAAGATAAAAGTTATAAAATACATAGACCTGTGAATAAATTAATTAATACACATTTGACTCTACCTTGGTTATACCTAAACATTTGTTGAATATATGATGACGGCTAATGACAGATGGCAGTCAAGATATACACATTCCGTTCAACAAAAATCGTGTTTATAACAATGTTGCCGAATACGCAAGTTTTTTCCCCCAAAAAATATGAATCTCATTTACCAGTCTATTCCATCCTCAAGTTTACACCATAGAACTGGTTACGTTATATAGACTGGCGTAGGGGGAGAATGTTAAAATTTCTAATGTCGATAAATAAAAGACTATTATACGGTGATCATATAATACGATTCCTGTAGAAAACATTTCTGATGACCGAAATTAACGACAAGGTGATATACAGTTCTTCATGTTCATCTCGTTACTCTCAGACTTCCTGAACAAGGAATATTGTTTTGGATTTCAACCATTTCTTTATCCAAGTTTTGATATTTGGTACAGTCTCGATCAGATTACTGGTATTGGACTCCCAACATCAAACGTTTTCACATTTTACGTTCTTTATATTTGTCGATACACGGTTTCACTGAAACTACATGTAGCTTATATGTGAAATTATTCATCATTTCGTCACTTATTTGTGGAGCTGGGAGATTTATAGAAGGTTATTGTAAAGTGATAGACATGTCAAAATATAACTATTACTAACAGGAAAAATTTCGTTTTTTGCTTAGGTAAGCGGTCAACCAACCATATGTTTCAACGGTTGACAAATTTATTTTGGACAAATTAGTTGAAAACGGATACGCTTTTTCTACAGTGTTGGTCGATTGCTTAAAATGACTATAGATCCAGTTTACTTAAATTGCTCATGCCATAGATAAAGACTATTCTCAAACGTTCCAATCGGTGGGGGTTGTTCAAATGAAAACATGGAACTACTAACATTATTAATTTATTTATTGATGCACTTTCAAGACGAACGTATAGTTGCAAAACATTAATGGACAAAGTATAAAACGCCCCCAAAATTCTAAAGAATAGTATAAATAACGATGTTTTCGCTGATAATTCTAGATTCGTGGTCTTGTAGTCGACAA
>JAVFBX010208501.1:0-12103 GCA_034783855.1 Mopalia kennerleyi
TATCTCGAGACATGCGATTGGGTATCCTTACACATCTTTATGTTGTTTAAAGTAGATAAAGGTGTAAAGGTGAAGTTGGTACATCCATTATTCTCCTCGTCTGTTTAAACGTTAATAAGTTTGAAGTGTCCTCAGCTAATCGTTTGCCTGGCCAAGTTAACCTAACGGGGGCCAACTTTATCCCACAGAAGTCTATCTTTCTGTATTAACAGTGTAAACTATATAACTGATTGGGGCCAGGGAGGCTTTAATCATTGTTGGGTTTCCAAAAGTAATTCATGATCGTTAGACGACCGCCCCGTTTCGGTGTATACTCAATGAGAACAAACTATTTTCATTGGCTTCTCCCAAAGAATCGGACCGTCTCCATAATAACGTCATGAGTAAAGATGACTGCTTCTTGGGATGTACCTTGTGGAACTACTAACAGCAGGTTAATTTTGTTACAACAAATGCAGGATTTAATAAAAACATTTTGTTGACAAAAAGCCAGGGGTGTATGGATTTATAACTTCAGTATTTGCGTGTCAGAGGTCATTGTGTTAGTTATCAATAACATGTATTTCTTACGTTAAAGACTTATGTAAATACGAAGAATATAACGCTGTTACGAAGAATATAATGCTGTTACGGTCAAAGACGGAAATACGATATTATGTGTATTTATCAAATTAATGACACGTTTAAGAAATGCATTTTCGAAAATATATAACATCTCAAGGTAGGTTTGATTTCAGTTAAGCTAATTTTAAAGGGACCAGGTAAACATTACAGTCCAATACCTTCGAAGCGAAATTCTGATCCGAAAACCATTGCTTTAGAAAATGCATGGTAAAATAATGAGCGACATGATGCGATTGTCATAGGAACATACCTGATATTGCCTGAAGAAAAAGCCTTGTTTACATTTGCTGTCTTGAAAGGCCGTCTTCAAAGAGATACAGTTAGCATTATTACTTTAAACATAACATTTAACTCCGAAATAACATTGAATAGACAGGTATAATTTGCTAAAACGTATTTTCATATTATGTATAAAACTGTTGAAGGACTGGGAATTCTAAAACGTCCAATTACCGGAATACTTTAACAATCGATTGTATTTACACTTTCGACCAAACTGCGACAACAGTCGATGGCTATTAACGCTGGTAGTTAGATAAAACAAGGCGATTACGTTGACACTTTACGGCCCAGTACATCTCGACCTTTTAACGACGCTGTGGTAGGCTCTATCAGAGACAAACAAACCGTCTCGACGTACGTGGACAACTGAGCAAGTTAGGAACTGGTGATAATAAATAAGTCCCATTCTCTATAATAAATTGATGTCTGTCTCGTAGCCTTGTGTAGAAACAGTTTCAGATAGGCCGATTACACAAGGCAAATAATGTTACAAGAGAGTAAAGCTGAGATGTGATCGAAATAGATTCCAGATTCTATGTACTGTAGACAAGAGACACCGTATACACTTAAACGGAATTTATATTCTTGTTTTCTTACTGACCCACAACGTTAACGATGTAGACTGGAATGGATTCTATATTCTTCTCAGATCAAAATTAAACATGTAGACTAAAACAAATATTGGATTCTGTCTACCATACATCTGAGACACACATTTATAAATATAAACACTATAAAACGTGTTTCCAAACCGTTTCTGGTTTCTGTCTTCTATGCCGACATCAGACAAATGTGTACAGATCTGCTATCCATTGCTTAATTGATTGATTTATTCTTAGATTAGTGAAGAGAAACTGTGTGAATATACAAACACGCTAGCTAGAATGGAATTGATTGTCTTAGCATATCAGCAGTGGTTTATCAGTGGTTGATACCAAACTTACCCGTGTAAAGAAGGCTTTTACTGTAGCAGCTATGTGTGTGTTGGTTAGTAAACAAAGGTAATATGTTCTTGCCTGTGTTTTTTGCTATTCCTAGTTGGTATTTTATAGGGTATCAGAATCTGTCTATAAAGTGTGTATTGTTTCTCCACGTATAATGTTATATTGTTATTGGATATTCAGACTTAGTTGTTTGCACAGCAAAAAATTAAAGCTGGAGACTAGAGAAGATGCGAAATTAAAGATTTTTTTCCTATTTGATGTCTTACGTGTTTATAGAACGAATAAGACAGAGAAGGGGGAAGAACTTTCTTTTGATAGCCTATAAGAAATAGATCTGTCAGTATCCACGGTGTAAACGATCCGTCTGTCTGGCAGTCAAAAACACAAATGTACATTATTACTTAAGCGTCTGTCTCCTCATAGTGTCTTCAAGCACAAAATATCCGTTTATGTTTTCTCGGTGTCTTCAACAAAATTAGACACACTCAGAAAATATTACTGTGCACAAACTAATGGGTTTTTTTTAAAGAGCTTAGTAAGACCACGGGACCAACCAGTTCAGTTCGTTATAACAACCCATTAATTCCATCATTTTCATTTTTTCCTCTTAAAATATTTATTTTAACAGAATGGTATTTTAATGTGCAATCCGCGAAACCTGGTCTGATTCGTGTTTTTTCCCGGTATGCTGACTAACAGTCGAGGTCCTACGAGTGTGCCAATGGGAGAAGAGTAGAATATCTAACTAAAGTCCAGCCTCTGGATTGGGTGTAAATCAAGATAATGGTGTTGAAGCAAAATGTCTTTTAAATCTTTATTTCTTCTGTAATTTTATTCGTTTTCTTTTTTGTATTGTATCTATGACAAAACCCGACAGCGTATCCGAGAACCTGTATTTTCTAATCATCACCTGTTTTGAATGGTTGTATTGTCGGATGTTAAGATAAACATATCTTTCACAATCAGACCTTTTTTATATCTAAACAAATAATCAGAATTACATATGAGCATTTTGAGGTTGGCACAGACAATGTTTTGTCCTGGAAATTATATTTCACGCTTTGGATATCCCTGATTAAGTTTCGCTGTGATACGGGCACATGCACCGGAAATGGACCTCGTGGTCAAGACGGTTAACTGGAACTTTGACCTTTTCTCTTTTATAGAAGACCAATTGGCTGGTATAGTCTGAGAAAGACGACTCGTTGTAAATGATTTAATAGTTAGAGTCTGTGATGAGATTGAAACAGATTCTGGTCATCTCTAGAGATCTAAAAGTGCTCGATGAGGAGAGGCTGAAACAGTGTGAAGACGAACAGATCTCCGGACAGTCAGACTGACATGGGAGTTTATTTATATGCTGAGTTTTTAACGTCTTAGTTAAGTTCTTGTACTTATACGACAACAACAAAGCCACAGATGTTAGATGGAAACACAGCGGAAGTATGTAAATAATACACATGTCTCAATCCGCTGGGAATTTCCTTCCCTCGTATAAAAAAGCGTAGAGTACATGCAGAGTGTAAAAACATCTGGAGCCGCGCCATCGCATAGTTCTGCTGGCCACAAAATGTACATTTATTTTCCACTTGCAATTAAGCGGGGACATTCGCGTAAGTAATCATCTCGTACATGTATATAGAGTCAAAAGGCTATTTCAAAACAAATAAAATCAGAGACTGACAGGCATTTGAATGTTGCTGCACAATAAGAATATGGCAACGTCATATAAAAAGCACTATTTGGTTTCATATTAATTGAGTTCTGTGAATACAACTATATGGTTATAGATGTGTTATATATGATTGGAAGACCAATACAAGCAAACGGCTTTATACTAATTGATAATTTCTCTGATTGGTTAATGGCTCTCTGAGTTTTAAGTGTACCACTCATCTGGCCGCTTCACATAATGTGATTTTTTTTATTGTAAGCTAACTTTGAGACTCCTTCGACCGTATGCGCCCCGGGATCTTCCAAATGAAATCATTTCGATAGAATTGACGTCAAATAAAGTAAAAAAGCGAAGTTGAGTCTTCTCGTAGGATTCCGACTGACACGACAAACAAACTCAACTAATTCGTTGTTCAAAATGAAATAATGTGATGTCCGAATCATCAAATAATGGATAGCATGTAATAATAATCCAAAGAGGTTATTTAAAAGCGTGAAATCTTGTATTTTTAATTGCAATATACGAGAAGTAAAATAGTAGAAAATAGTGTCTATATGGTTGGATAGTGATGCTCGGGTGTGTTTAATAACATGGGGATGGGTACAACTGCTCCATTCAGATACATACACCTACTACGGTTGGATATATAAATCATACAGACTTGACTCGTTTTCTATTCTATTCAAAACCATGAATTGGAGATTGGCCGAAATAGAAAGCGAGGTGAAATGCAAGAAATGTATGTTTATGGGGAACGAGAGGCTTCTAATGTTTGGTTTCAGGATGGGATGTATATGTTATTATCAGCTGAGATTGTATCTTCGTTAATCCGCCACTGGTATTTAATTTCTCTTCTATTTGATGAATAGTATAGTATTGTTGTTAATCGAAAAGAATCGCATTCTAAGACATGAACAGTTACAGGGTTCTCAGCCTTGGAAAAACCTGCTTCTACAAATATTAAAGTAACTAGAGAAAGATAGAATGACAATTCTGCCATCACACATTTTTACAGCCCTGAGCCCAGACCACAGCCTCTGTGGTACATTAACTACCGACCCTTAAAACGGACATAAATACTTAAATAAGTTTCTTTCTCTACATTGAAAATGTATATCAAAGTTTGAAAATGTTTCGGAATAACTAGTCTAATTTCCTGCATTTCGCTATTATACGACCTCTGCCTACCTCGACACTGGACTTGATGAGCAAAATATAGAATTCAAATCAGGATTATCTTTCAAATGTATGTGACTGGAATAATGAACATAGCGTTGCAGGTTGGTGATATTATGTAATATTAATGTCCAGTGTCCGGTAGGATTGCCTTCTGTATTCCGGAGATCAAATACAACAAACTGCCTCTACGGGGATCATTTGACATTATTTATTACTTGTTATAAAGGCTAATGACTCCTTCTTTTTTTGTGTGTTTTCACATCTTTTCGAGCAGTTATGTTTTCCGATTTCCCCAGTTTATTAATACCGAATGTGTTGAAATTCAACATGTTTCTCACTATTTTGCTACATCACAATCTATCTTATAACATGATATGTTTTATTTTTATTTTTATTTCTTTTATCTAGATTTTATGTTTCTTTTGATTTAACAATTAGTAGTTTTATTTTTTATTTTAAGTATTTAAAACGCTTTTACTGCCATAGTGCTTGATACTAGAATATAGAGAAATCAGTCAGAGAATTGCAGAGATATTGTAGCCGCTGTATTATGTAATCATCTTTCACATAGCACCCTATGTTTATTCTCCAGTCGTCCGTGCTTATAAACTTTCTAGTAACCTTTTATCTTTTTACCGTTATCTTGCCTTCTGTTGTAAGGAAACTGGATGGAAGCCGAGATAAGAACACTGCAGCATGCACAGTTATGAAGTTCACTGTAAACTCAAAATGTACTCCGTGACTTTATATTCGGTTAGGTACTTTCGCTTTAAACACAGGCGGGATACGACAATGATGTGAGTAGCGAGGCATCTACGACTACTGATACACATGTTATACCCACCCTCTCCAGAAACAAACATATTTGACACATCTATTATCTGGCAACGCCTGTTGTAGTTTGACAAACCTGTGACACCTATCAGACAATATTTCCTGTTCAGCTTGAAAACAAGGATTCCAGAAAATTTTGGGATTTCGACTTTAATCCAACAAGATAAGTAATGCTTGTTGTACTAAACCAAATTCAGTGATTAATACGGTTACCTTATACATTTATAGAAGGGATTCGTGCACACATCCTGGTATCCAAACAGCTACCTGTGATTGTCAATTAATCAATACATCAGTGATTCTGTCAATCGATCAAGTAACCTGTGAATCAATTGATCAGTCAGTAAATCAACCACCCAATCGGTCAACTGATGAATATTGTTGCTGTGCTGCTTAGCTTAAAATAAGCCTATAAATTAAACGTTGCACATAGGATTGCCGGCCTCCCGAAATAACATCACGCCTACACATACATCGTTATCTTTAAGAAAGCACTATTGTTTCGATAAAATGTTCCAGTATCGGGTATCTTTATACAGTACAATCAACTGTACCTGTGGGAAAACTGGATGGGTGACAGATGTTTCACACAGAACATTATATACCCATAATTTGTATAGTACTAATATTCACAAATATTTTCCGGTCTATTTGATGTATTATGTTTCCACACAGACTCATACAAAAATGTATTGATTCGAGCAGTATATCTTCATTTCTGTGTGTTGAAAATGTTATATTGGCTGGAGAAACTAAATATACATCATGTAGGTATAATGTGTCAACACCTCCATCATGATAGCCATATACCGACGAATGGTGTGTCGACAAGTCAAACAGATTTATTTTTACGATCGAGGAGGATAAATTTTATCTTAATTCTTGATGTAAAATTAATATATATTATAACGTTTAATTAGCTGAGATAACATGTCGGTACGAACATGGCCCGTTTCACCCACAAATACATGTACACAAAACTGTATGCTTTTGCTCAGTGATTTCAAAACAAAAGTTGAGAGCAATTACTGCTCAACAACGGCTAGGTACTAGATTGGTATTTTGCTGAGCAAGAAGGTCGAGATGGATTTTCACAGAAATTCTTACCATCTCACAAACTGTGCTTAATGGTTAAGTCAGTCGAGCAAATTAAGGTGTCCTGTTGCTACATCACCTGGACCGATCGTGTTATATGTAGCCCTATAGTTCTTACTAAGTGATCTCTTCCAGTCTCCTATTACACGAGACACGGGTGGATGGAGAGCAATTACAATATTGTTTTCTAGATTTATCAAATTAGTTTCAACAACCATATGTCTTTAAATAAAACACTTTACAACTCCTCTACAGTTATCTGCTCAATTGAAGCAAATATTACTTTAAAGTATGAATAATTAACTTAGTTTAAATCAAGATAAAAAATAAAGTACAATCTTCATAGTAAAAATACCTTCAATTAATCTAAATAAACAATAATTTATCTATTGCTAAATATAGTCTGGTAATTGTTCGCTTCTAATCAGTGCTCCGAGCCGGACATCAAAGACACATAGACTCTGTAGTAAAAGTGTTGTTCTATAATAAGGAATAGACCTGCCACAACCGTACAGACAAACACACATGAAGAATGTTCTCTGATGAAACAAACACTGGTGCATGTAGTTATGCATTTGTATTGTAGATAAAGACAATTGCGCATGTCTACACCGGGATCCCACCTCGCTTTTCTGGCAAGCAGTGTTAGCGATCTAACCGACAGAGCTATACAAACGTTTATGGTAGAATCCAGATAGTTCCACGACTTGTCTCTTAAGATAAGATAAGAAACTTTATTTAGAGTCGATTTACAGTAGAATTCTGTAAATGGACTCTAAATAAAGTTTCTTATCTTATCTTATCTTAAGATACTTGTCGAGTAACTATCTGAATTGGTCCCATAATAGGTTGTATAGCTCTGTCGGTTATATTGCTTACTTAATTGAACAATTTCTTTCTCGCAGTGTTTCTATCAGTCACAAGACAATTTCCTGATTGCCATTTGGTCTTCTCTTGAGAATTTTTTTTTTGTTCCTTAGATTTTTTTTACAAAATCGTTTCTTTTTTAAACCATTGGCTCATTGTATAATACCAGCTGACAATTATCTGATGTAACAGTTAATCAGAAGGGATGTTAATCCCCAAAGGAATAAAAGTGTAAGAAACCACTGGGAATATTACATTGATTCGTACGGACGGCAGCTTATAATTAAAAGGCAATGCAAAGTTGCCCCTGTAGCTTCCCTAGGTAAGGCGAGGCCAAACGTGAGACATATCTTCGTGAAGACATCAGATTTGCCTGAGGAATTTGTGGTCCCAGACGTACATTCCATCAATAATTTATAGTCTACAAGTACCCCCTCTCCTCCTTTATCCGTGCCCCCTGCACACGAGACAGCGTACTAATTGAACAACTTAAATCAGTGGTCTCATCGTAATTACATCAATGGGGAATTTTGATATTCTGTCCAACGGAGGACAATGGCATGAATCGACTTCTAAAAGCATTTGGTAAGAATTAACAACTGACCAAGGTACATAGTGTAGTACAAGTATCGGACCTGGGATTACAATATAGTAATCCCAGATCGGACAATACTTGTCCATTTGTAATTAATCTCTAGTATATGTGCATTGACATACAGGAATAGTCATCCAAATGACGACCGCAGATCGACTGAGCATAACCTGAAATAAATATAACTATAACAAATATCTACAGTTTTTTTTTCGATTTCACTGCGTTGCGATCCTCAGGAATCACCATAATCTTCTGTGTTAGGTTTTAATCGTCTAATTTAAAGTAATAACAAGCTTGATAACGGATCAAATAAGACTATATATTGCCTTATTTGACAAACCCCGGAATGCACGCACATATAGTCCAGCAACACAATATGATTTGATTTTTTTCGTCGAAATTAGTATAATTTGACTGCTATCGAGGCTCGTCCGAACCAGTGGTGACATAAATCATTCTGCATATTGCCGCCCTCATACCATCACAAGATATAAGACAAAGATGGACGTGTTACAGTAAGCTTATATTAGTACGAGTATAAAGAAAACCAGAGAAATAAAAAAAATCCAGTCTGTGCAACAATTTAGTTCATAACAGTGTAGTATCAGAATTTAAGCTCCTTCTTAATTTTTAAACCAATACTTTCAAAGGCCCATTTAATTAACATTTATTAATATTTAGAATAAATGAAGAGAGAAAAGTTTGTTTGCCTCCACAATTTATTTATACATTATCAAAAAGAGATGAAAAGAAGTTGAATAGAATATTCTAAAATAAATCACATTGATTTTTGCGTTATGCTTTCAAATACCAAAGTGTATGGCTGTATTATCGTGGCACGTGGCACACGGACGACAATAGTTGTGCCATTGCCGATGTATTTATAACAAACTACCACAGAAGATCCATTTCTTCACTACAAGACAAGAAGGGTGCTAGAATAACGTTAATGTGAGATAAAGGCCTGTTGTTGGCCGAAGTACAACCCCTGTCACGAAAGGACCTGTAGCTATAGATTAAGTGTTCACTATTCTTACCACGATCATTTGATTTCTGTTTTTCTTATCGAGTAGTATGAGATTTTTATTGATCGAGTACTAACGTCTTTGAGACGTGAGCGATTGAAGATCTCTCCATAATGGAATAAATGCTACTCTTGAGACACAGATAAAACTTACAGGTTACGGAAGCATAATTTCGTCAAAGCTTTTAAATAACTAAGCTTATATATTCTTAGGTGAAAGAAAATCTCGAGTGGCCAGAAAGAAGTAAAATCTGTCATCGCTCCGAGAAATGTGACAGAGATTACAAGAAACACAAGTTCTGATGATGAGAATAGCTGTCCCCAAGGATTAGAAGACATTGAGTGAAGAAACATTCGTATATCTCAAGGCTCAAGTTTTAACTGAAGGGCATTGTTTGTCACACAACCTTGTCTTGTACAATCACTCGAAATATCTTTCCGAGTTGAACAGTCACACGAGACAAAGATTTTTCACACATCAACACGCATGCCATCTCGGCACACTGGAGATCACGCGATCAGTACAGATACTGAAATGTATCTCTCTTCAAAATTGGACGAGTAAAACATTATGGAATTACCAGAACAAAATTAATTCGAAGACTATAGGACGGCCACAGATTCAGATGGTTTGGCCGATATTAACGCCACAGATTGATCTTCAAATCGGCGAGTGCCTTTATATTCTCCTGTAACTTTGATCTTAGGGAGTCTTTTTTATCGTACACGATTCGATCATTATTTAACCTTTCTATGCTTATCAATTTAAATTGGTGGGCTGTCAACAGTAAAAACCACTAAAAGTCATTTCGCACGCACAGTTGTTACTTTCTTAACAAATAATTACTGTATGAAATGACACTTCCTCTTTATAAAATATATTACTCACTTCTTTAACACCATTTTAGATTTTACGTCTTGCCGCGATACCGCCAAAGACTCTCTGTGACAAATAGACCTTCGGCAAGATGGTGAACTACAGATAATACAAATGTCTCCGCAACAAACTCGATTTACAGTCATTTTTTACTGATCCTCGTGTGGTTGGTTGAGATTAATACAGATTACTCCTCATACATAATTCAGAGGATAGAGCATTAAATATAACAGACATGGGTCGTTATAGACAAGGGGAATTCCCCTAAACTGATCGGCATCCCACAGCGACGTCACAATACGAGTCCCATTGAGTAGGACTATTAATACTGATCTAATATTCACTCTTCTCTACAAATACTAAACCTCAAGTAGTGGCGTGTATAGCGATAAAGATAAATGTGAAATAAAATAAATGAATAAAAAGTCAGATTGCTCAATCCACTTTCCAGTTAAAACCCTCCTGTAGCCAAGGTTACCACGCAACCATATCGAAACGTGACTGATGGCCAAGGAGGAATATTTTAAGGTAATTTTGGTTAGTTTAGGATAAGAGTTTCGTTTTTATATATACAAATGTCTAGTTCAGAAAATATCCGAGTTTGAGTCCGCAAACAATAATAAGATTACAGTTCTACTTACTCATTCTCATTAACCTATACTGTCAAGAAGGTTTCCCATAAGCCACTGCGCGATACTACAAGTGAGTAAGTAGAACGGTACTAATCTGAGGTGCTAATCTGTTTATTACATTATTTATTTAAAGTTTAAGGACATTTTGAAAATATGAATTGTAGCGGTAACGGACAGACGGTATATGAAGTAACCCAGATGAGTTTAAACTGTTTTGCTAATGGAAGTCATTAGTTTTATAAAGAATATAAGACGCAGGTATCTCGAGACATGCATTCTTACACATCTTTATGTTGTTTAAAGTAGATTAAGGTGTAAAGGTGAAGTTAGTACATCCATTATTCTCCTCGTCTAATTTGACGTTAATAAGTTTGAAGTGCCCTCAGCTAATCGTTTGCCTGGCCAAGTTAATCTAACGGGGGCCAACTTAACCCCACAGAAGTCTATCTTTCTGTATTAACAGTGTAAACTATTTAACTGATTGGGGGCCAGGGAGGCTATAATCATTGTTTGGGTTTCCAAAACCAATTCATCATCGTTAGACGACCGTCTCGTCTCGATGTTTTCTCAGGGAGAACTGGCGTCTCCCACATAATAGGACCGTTCATAATAACGTCATGTTCAAAGGTGATTACTTCTTGGGATGTATCTTGTAGAACTACTAACAACATGTTAATTTTGTTACAACAAAAGCAGGATTTAATAACAACATTTTGTTGAGGAATAACTCGGGAGTTAACGGATTTATAACGTGAGTATTTACGCATCAGAGGTTATTGTGCTAGTTGTCAATAACATGTATTTCTTACATTAAAGACTTATGTAAATACAAAGCAAAATAATGCTGTAACGATCAAAGACGGAAATACTATATTATGTTTATTTATCAAAGTATAAAATATAACATCCCAAGGTAGGTTTTATTCTAATTAATCTTAATTTAAATGGACCCGGTAAACATTACAGCCCAATACCGCCGAAACGAAATTCTGACTCGATAAACATTACTTAAGAGAATGCATGGTAATATAATGAGTGGCATGGTGTGGTTGTCATGGAAGCGGCGTGATATTGCATGAAGAAAAAACCTTAGTTACATCTGGGATATAGTATAGTCATACTCTACCCCAGGTTACATTGGCTGTCAATTAAATTCTTCAAAAGCCGTCTTCAAATAGATACAGTTAGCATCATTATTTTAAACATAACATTTAACTCCGAAATAACATTGAATGGAATAGTGTCATTTGCTATTAATTTGCTAAAACGTATTTTCGAAAATACTGTATTTTCATGTGTTTATAAATTTATCTTTAAAGAAAACTGTTGAACGACTGGGAATTCTAAAACATCAAATTACTGGAACACTTTAACAATGGACGGTATTTAAACTTTCGACCAAACTGCGACAACAGTCGATGGCTTTTAACGCTGGTAGTAAGATAAAACAAGACGATTACGTTGACACTTTACGG
>JAVFBX010208523.1:0-22128 GCA_034783855.1 Mopalia kennerleyi
ACCTGCCCTTCTATAGTACTTCCTATATTTAAGGGGATTTGAGGCATAGTACATCCGCTCTCTAATATATATATCTCAAGATATTGCACTTAGGTAGCCGGTAAGTATCAGGTTTTGAATATTCCGAGCGTGCGATAGGGAGAGAGGGTTTTGTTGCTCTTAGAGCAAAAGGCCAACACAAAGCCGATCTATTTTTTTGTTTGTTTTTGTATCGCGTCTATGATTGTCCTGTTTTCTCATTGTCTGTTGTCAGTGGCGTTGAGAGTTGTTTCCATTCGTCACCGAACTGACATGCCGTCTTAAGAGAAAAATAGCCCTAATACGGCATTACATTCCAATCGGCAAGCAAATTAATATGCCGAAAAGTCAACGAAAAGTTGCAATGTTGCCCTTGACCTCATTCCACCTGTTACAGGCTCATGCTCTCATTTTCTATAGAATGTATTAGTTTGGTACAAGAACACGACTAGTTTTTCAGATGTGGAATGCAATAACAAAAAGCTGGACAGCCAATTGAAATTTCCAGCGGACTGATGCAAGGAGAAGCAAATACACCTTCTTTATTTTCGTAAACATTTTTTAAAAACTTTTATAAATTTGTGTAATTATGACACATTGATGATTGTTAATTTAATATATTCGCTATACAGCATATTTTCAAATTGTTTTTTTTTAGAAATAGCCCTGTTGATCGACAGGCTTTATTTAAAAAAATATTTGATGTTTACGTAGGTGAGTTTTTTGTGTTGTACTCCCTGCTCGCCTGTATTTGTCGGTCTGTAACGGATACGGTTGGTTTAAACTAGCAATGTTTAAACGTTATGTACGACCAATCAACCTTTTCATATACAGACGTCTCAAGTAGTATACTGTATTGTGAACAGAAAACTGTCAGTTGGTCTCTCAAGAGCAGATAGCATCTTTCCCCCCTGTCGGTAGACCCCCTTTACGCTACTTAGATAGAAATCATATCTTTTCACCCTTACTAAGTTAATAATTGCAGTGTAATTTCGCTAATGTGGCGTTGCTATCTACAGCGTAATCAGACAGCCAATCAGATGGTAGGCCAATACACAGGTCACTGTGGTTGTATCGATTCACCAACATTTTCACGGGCTTTATTTCGACATATTCAGACTTCACGGGGTTGCCGCTATTGAAAAGTGCACATATCAATGTTTACTGATTAAAAGATAAAAGACACTAAAGGGAAAAAGTGGTTTAAGCGATAAGAAAAGCTAGTCCTCTCTTTGGCTGTCACACGAAGACTTTTTCGGATGTTATTTCAGACTTTAAATGATACATACGCCACCTACACAAATGGGGGAAATTGCTTTGTCATCATGCCTTTTGTTGCTTAATTGTTACCAGATAGTAAATAAAAGAAAATTACGTTTCTTTGATCGGGCTTTTACACCGTTTATTCAACTCATATCAGCGTGCCAGCCAAATGGGTGAAGGAAACAGCATGAGAAATACCGGGCGACCAACGAAGACAGGAAAATAAAAACTTCACAGCTGAAAATGCTCCAATTAAAAGATGGACGTACCAGAAAGGAATGGCTTACAGTTATTCAATATAGCCACTGAAGAGGAATTGTGATCTGACAGAGTTGCTTATCAGCAGAAAAGTGTTTTTTTTTGTTTGTTTGATTGGGGTTAAACGTCGCATGCAAGGGCATTTCGGTTAAATGACGACAGATTGTGTTTTATGTGTTTGTTTGTTTGTTTGTTTGATTGTCAATTAGTTTCAATGGTCAATGCCGTCATAGCAGGCAATTTGCACCAGGATGAATGTTGTATTAATTTAGTGGAAGAACTAACAAGAAATATTAAAACAAAAAAAACGAAAATCCTTTGGTTACTAATATAACGTCATTGGGTTTGCATAACATCTCTCGCACCAATTTCTAACATTTCATTTCTGTCGGTGTCTGGGTTTAGGATTGTCGCCGAAGTGGGCTGAGAGACCCCGTTAAGTAGCCATGTTAACGACAGATTTTCCTCTTCTTACTCTGTCGTAAATACGATGGAAAACCGAGAAGAATCCTCGTAAAAAAAAACACCTTTGCGATTGCCGGAGTTACCTCATATGACTCTCATCCACCTGGGGTCTTAGATCTGTCAGCTGTGCATCGAAGAAGGATCCGTACTCCCGACGTACTAAACACTGAGCCACGTACGTGTACAATAATAATAATCCATCAAGAAACAATGTACGAGTACGAAAATGATTCCGAAGAGCATCATGGTTAACTGTTGTAGAAGACAACCGTCCATATAGCAATTAGCCACCAAGTAGCCGTAGACAAATTACCAGAACAATAGCTAAGAAGAGAAAAGGGGACAGATTATTGTCAGTTTAGCAGCAATATGCTTAAGGGTATTTCACTTATATGACGACGGATTGTGCATTTCACTCGGTGTCTTGCTTAAATACCGTGGAGAGGAGCTTCAAGCTACCAAGACGCAATACCGAATTATAAAAATGGCAAAAAGTGAACAGTCATTGACCATCAAAAACGAATATTTGAATTCTCATAGGAATTCTCAGGAGGAAATTTGCCACAAAGACCAATGTCGGATGAGCAGTATAGGGTTCGAGCAGAAGTGATATTCTGTAAATTACCGTTAATAGTGCAGTTGTCATCCGGGGAATCACAACTTCACACCGAGACTATAGGTATAACGATGTCGAATACAGCTTCAGGGAAATGTAGTTCCTTTTAAAGTTGCAAACATGTGTAATTATTCTTTAATCAATATTCTGTTCATTACTATTTTGACCAACATAACACATTTAATCATTTTTAAGCAGCTTGATTTTTCTGTAAATGTTGCAGAGAATAGACCCCATGGACCTTTAGGGGCGACCTTAAAGTTGCAGTATGCCTTAAAAAGGTAAAGGATACTCATTGGTTGCAAAATTCAGAAGGATAGCAAAGAACAGAATGACAAACAATTGTTGGGAAGCAACCCTTATATCAGAACAGATCCCTTAATGGTTAATATCCACGATTCTTTGATCTACACAAATTCACAGAATGGTTTCATAAGACCACGGCCATCAATGAGATCAAAGCAAATTACCTGTAAGATTCCTTAGAAGACAATAATCTAGAAGCCATTGATCGCCAAGAAGCAAAATACGAGTAATGTATGTACAAATTTACAGAAGGTCTACATAAAAATGGTGAAACGCGATTAGACGCTTAAGAGTACACTAATGGATTAAATTCTAGAACGCCATTGTGAGAGGAGATAACGAAACAGTTATTAGACAGTAATTCCAAAGAAACGTATCACAACATTGAACCTGGTTAAAAATCCTTATAACGTACGAACCACCAGGTCATGCGGGCTCTCAGCGCTAATGAGCGACATGAAGCCGATCTTTTTGTGATGTCTTTGTAGTACGTCCTGTGATTGCCTTGTATTTGTTGCGAGTAGGTTCGGGGTCTGTTTTCTTCGCCCACTCGGTTATCACGCCGTCATGTGAGTGAAATAACCCGAAGTACGGCGATAAACTGCAATTAATCAAGCAAACCAGGAGGTCATTGGTAAATAGAAAGAAGGTAGAACGAATCTGTTTTAAAACAATCATTTAGGAACTGCTTCCTTGTTTACTTTATAACTTAATATCCACGATTCATTTAGGAACTGCTTCCTTGTTTACTTTATAACTTGCTTTAAATCCAAGTCATTAGACATATCAGTCCCTTGTTTTAAATAGGCCTATTAACATTCACGTGTTCAGATATTATTGCATTTTGTGTTAAACTAACCCGAATAGTTATATCTTGTAAGTCGACATTACTTGGCGAATATCGCAAAGCTGAATCCTAATATATGTTTAACTTTGTACTAATAGCGGAAGTGGGCTGGTAGTTTTTGGAAATTAAATTTAACATTTTTCTTATGTATTACAAATATCCATGAAGTCAACCATAGAGATGTATTATAGTAAGGAAGTTTCGTACCTATCCACTTACTTCTTGACATAATGAAGGGGGCGGTTGTTGTTGTTGTATAGCAGGCCCGCCCAAATCAATGAGCGTGATTTGTTCTTACAGCCGGTATTTCAAGCAGGGGACTTCTATGCGAGATATTCGTTAGTTTGCGGGGGAGATGTAACGACTCAAGGCGTTATGTGCAGAGCTGATTGAGAGAAACGGCCCAAGATATTACAAGAATTTCAAAATTACCTCGTCCCTAAATACAGAAGCACGAGTCTCCACCGACGCAGTCATTTCACGACTGTAGACTCGATAGACAGATTAGGCTTGATGTCTCTTATCGACCCAACTTGACTTGATACTGTTTCGCTTTGTATATTGAAGCAGACGAATGTATAAAATTAATGCATTGAGCTATACTTTATTTATTAAAAGGTATAAATGGAAACCTGACTCGACATGTGAAGAATCAAAGTTTTGGAAAATCGTTATTAACACTACTTTTGCTGGTACATTCTACATTCATATATGACATTGTAAACAATTATTGCAAAAGACCCTCTGGCTGAATTCAGTATGTTTCAAGCATAGATATGCTGCTTTAGTTAAACCTGGAGGAACATTAATACCAACAGAGCGAAACTTTACATTTTATGGTTCTTTAAGTGTGTATATAAGTTACATAAGTCATAAAAGTTCAATACTCTTGGGTACGGTGCTGAACACCAATAAATGAATCAATCAACCAGAAATAAATAGTCGAACGGATATTGCCACCAAGAAGTAATATGCGAACTATAAGAATTAGGATTAAGAGAAAAATGACCAAGAAGGATTCTGGAAATTTAAGAAGGGAATTCCTTGAAGCAATTTTAGCCAATTATTAGCGGCCAACGCTGGAATAATCTCAAGGAATTTCAAGAAGAGAATGGCAAACAATTAGAAGCCATCAACAAACAATTCTCTAATATTACAAAATCTCAAGAGATAAAGGTCAGCAAGGAGTATCAGGCATCAAGGAACGATTGGCCAACATCAGAAAACAATCGTTTACGGTTAATATACAAGCTCTGACATATACGATTGATGGTTGGGAGGGAACTTTCTGTTACCCTTCTGTTCTCGGGGATATGGCGCAATTTGAAGCCGATCTGTGTATTGTGTCCTGTGATTGTCCTGTTTTTGTCCTTTTTTGTACCATGGGGCTGCACGCCGTCTTTAAAGTGAAATAACTACGGCGTTAAATCCCAATCATCAATCAACAGACAAACAATCTCACATACAAAGAATCTGACATATATGTTTGTCAGGCCTATACCACACGTGAAATTTTGTTCCCATTGATCCCATTGTGGCGGACTGCACGGCGAACCATCAGGGGAGGTAATTTCAGAATGTAATCAAACACTTGCTAGCACAGTCGATTTGTCATGGCCTTTCCTCGTGAAAAGACATTGCGCGTGGAATCATGGGAGTTTGTTTTGATAAAATAGCTATTGGTTGTGGACTGTCAGAATAGTTGCATGGAAAACCTCGAATTTTTGTATTGTGTACCTAGGAAGTGTTCGTATAAAAAGGACAATAATAAATAACACATATGAAATAAATCACAAAAAAGTTATAGAAAATATCGATCTGAGCCATGGCAACCATATACTTGAACTAAGAACAAGTCCGTGTCCTCGTTTGGAAGCGATCACGATTTTCACAATTTCCAAAGAATTTCCCATAATTCAGGAGTAAAGAATCAGACCAAACTAGACACCGATAGTTACCAATGCATGGAGAGAGCTACCGACTATAATCTAACCGGCGCAAGGCAGACGTTTCTGCGAGCCGTCAGCTCACAAAATGTTTCTCGCTATTCGTGGGCATTTGTGCAAGAAGTATTGTGACACACTGATTGATTAGTGCTTTACGACGTGTTCAATAGTATTTCACTTATTGGACGGCGGTGTATTCCAAGAGTAATTGACACTATCACAACCCTGAAGCGTGGAGTCATTTTTGTTTGGTATACCCTAAACCTTACTCGGTACTAAAAATGACGCCATATTCTGCATGACGGACTTACCCGGAAGCCTTTTACCGTCTCGTCACGGTATATCCGTCATGTAAGACATACCGTGACTTCTTTGTTTTTAATACTAGTTCCAACTCTTAACCTAACGATGACCCTAAACCTTGCGCTACAATTAAAGTCATATTTTAACCTAACGATGACCCTAAACCTTGCACTACAATTAAAGTCATATTTTAACCTAACGATGACCCTAAACCTTGCACTACAATTAAAGTCATATTTTACATCCTATGTTTCCTACCGCCTTTTTCATATACAATTAACTGTGTTTTCGGCGCTATATCTATAATTACTATCCGACTCAAGAGCGCATGTTCCACTTTTATTGTTTATATACTAGAGAAATATCAGGATTTTGTTCACGTATGTAAGTGATATTTCACTGCAGCGCAATAACACTGTTGTTATTACCGTCTGAACTTTGACATGCCGGGACTACATTTTTGGTGACGTCCGCTCTCTTGACGGATAAGATGGAGGATTCCAGTGCCGATTGCACTTCTGCAAACACGGATATGCTGAGTTCTTAATTTATCCGAGGAATTATATTATTTATTTTAAAAAAGATTTTGACAAAATAATTGAAAATGAGGGTATCGTTATTATACAACAAGAGCCGGAACAGTAACGAACGTCGCAATTTTCATTGTCTTCCAATAAGCAGTGATCCTAAGCAACGGTCGTCAACATTGTGTTGAAAAACAAAAAACGAATTACACACATGCAAATTCCCACATATGTACTCTGGGGATTTGAAGACCAGATAAAGGTTATTACAATCTGACACAGCCAACATGTAAGAAATTTTTAACCCATTTGGTTGCTTACAACATTGACATATCCTGTCTATAACATTGTCCGGCGTAGGAATCAAAAATTGTCACGATCCTAGCCGATCAGGGAATTTGTCGTGGTTATGAGTTTATTGTTGATACATGTATAAGTAATAAATATGATATTACACAAAAAAAGTTTCAAATACCAAAAAATATCGCTTCAATAAACGGCGGAAAATATTATCCTTTCGTACATTCACCCGAGCAATATTTTTGGTATTCAAACATAAATTATTTGCTATCCCCGACTAATCTAAGGCTTAAAGTGTTGAATTGTTGTTCGACTTTCTATAAACGGAGATAGCAAAAATTATCACCTGTACCATTGGTTGTTGTTAAATATTATCGTTGCTGTTTGTTTTTAGAATATAAATCATTACATTCTCGTCGAACCGTCTACTTTCCTGAAAGGCAGTGTGTTATTTCTCAAGGTTCTGTGGTATCTTTGTGACTTAAACAAGCCCATTAAAATTCTTTCGGCCACTTAAATCCTTCTGAAATGCTGAGAAAAACGTTGTAGTTAGAGGTGATATGAGCAGTAGGGGTGACATACCGTCAAATCGCTGCTTAATACCCTGTTTTGGCTTGTGTTGATTTATACGGTATAACAGGTTAGATTTCCCGCTTGTATGTTTGTCTGAGTAAGATATCAATACAAGGTGTTAGGTTCCAAGCAAAATAAACTGTCCTACAAATATACCCGAGGTCTATCAGCGAGCTGAGAAGACAGCCCCACTCAACATACCAACATACCCAATAAGGTTGCTTTATTGGAGGAAATGTTGATGCGGTTTTGACGCATTTCTTATTGGATCTCTTGCAGGAGTCTTCTTTAGCGAGGATTAATGCCCACAAAGACTCGGTGGGAGCGGCCCCCTTGTCAACCACCGGACCCTGTAAAGGGGTGTTTGGACGCTTAGCAAACAAGAGAAAGTATACCTGGCAAAAGGAGACAGTTTTCTACATATCTATTTCCTATCGCAAATTGACCCGTGTTTGTTTTTGGTCTACTTTACACTGTATACACTTTAACTGTGTATATCCCTTCTGTATATTTATACGATATGGTTTAGAGCTGTCCGGAAAGAGCTCATTCTATACCGTTATTGATAGCTTATCTCGAGACAGGACAAATGTTTACAAAATGATCTCTCATTAAAAGCTTTGAAAGAAATAGAACCGTAGTTGAGGTCTGGTGTAAAGACTTCTGGCCAAACATCGAGACACACGAGGCCACAGCCCGGTCACCGTGGCATAAAGATTCCCGCTGAACTCCAGAAAATAAATAAAAACGAATTTGCCGTTGCCTTTGTTCGAGACACGAGATTGAGGATCTGTTAGGCTTGCCGGAAGAGACTACTTTCATTTCAACGTTTGCTTGATGACCCTGTGTAATAACTACGGGTTGGCCACACAAAAGCTCATGGCGACTGTAGGACTTTATTAAGGTCCCCCAGACAGTGTTCCCTGGATTCAAATCTCACGTACTATTTGACTAAGAGGCTTAACCTTTACAAACCGCGCTCCGATTATCTCCTATCACTACTATATTAAAATTTCGTTGCTCATTTAAGACTACCTCCCTTTAGCTTGCTTCCCACCAGGAGGCGCTGGCAAAATACGGACAGTCAGGATCTTTCAGATAACTCAACCAAATCAACACATTTTGGATGTCGTAAAAGTGAAACAATCTATTTGCCCAAGCATCATCGTTTTTTGTTTTTTTGTTTTTTTAGAAGTTCGCTACTGACTTGGAACAGTGCTGTTTCGGATGTTAAATCAGTCAAAGATTAATTGATAAGAATACAGAAAATAATATAACACATTGTCAAATTATCACTGTTTATTTTTAACGTTGAATTAGTTAATATGAAAAAGTGGCATTCACATATTTGGGTTTGCAACGTCAACAAAAAAAGCATAAAAGTATTTTCCTCTTGACAATTGGGAACTCTTTTATTGTCGTGTAAATAACGGACAATTTAACTGTGTGCGCCAAGGTGTTCATCGATGCAATAAATTTACAAGAACAAAAAAATCTCCGTTGGCATGAATAAGATTGGTAATCTAGGGAGACTAGGACAACTCTGGCTGTTAATCAGTTCTGACACCTACTCAGTAATTATGTAAATTTCAGAGACTCTCATTACACTTCCCAACACCCAACAAACCCCCCCCCCTTGCTCTTCCAGGAGAGAGAACGACATCTGATGAAGACAGTGATAGAGATGAAAGCGCCCGTTCACATTTCCTCTCCGTGTTTTTTTGTTGGGGTAAAGTTGTGCCGGCACGTCTCTCTGCTTGTTCAAGGATTGTATCAGTGTATAAGCCACATGAGACCCGTCCGCAAGTAAGCCCACCTACCATATCTCCTCCGCCTTACCACGTATGGAAAATAGTTCCGCGGTTTGTTAAATTGAAATGATATTTAGTTACTGGACATTGTTCGAATGCTGGGCTGAACATGCGCACATGACGGGGGGCTGCACTGTTATTTGTGAACTAAACACATAGACCCTGTCCAAACACCACTCCGATGACTTGTAGGGTCCTAGCAGCTTACACGACCAGCCTATACAAATGAGACTGTGTGTTTAGAGACAACAACCTGAATAATTTGCTCGTGAAGTCAACTCGTATGAATACATACCGGTACAACGCCCGATTCCTTTGGGTTGTGAGATGGGGTCTGAACAGTGACGGATCTACGACCGTAATGCAATCCGCGCACGTGTGTTCTCTTATCATCTATTGGAGCATCCTATCATCCACCCTTCTAAATAGATCGCAAGATACGTCCACCCAATCTACCGGTCCTGCAAGAAAACGGTCGTGGGAAACATTTCAAATACATTAAATAACGCACACTTTTGCATTGTACTAAAATAGTGTATCTTTGCTTTAAGTAACAATCGATCTTAATCCTCCCACAACTTCCTTTGCGTGTGTGATTTGGATTTTATGCCGTATTTCAAATTATTAGCTACTTTTCAAACGAACTTCTTTTGCAGAAATACATTCACAAGAGCAAGACTTAGGCTGTAGAAAATCCGGATTTTAAGTAGGTGAAACAGTCATAATTTCATCAGCTTAAAGTAGTCTATATACTATAATACCACCTGTCGGTGGGAGAAGACTGAAGCCCGTACTCAGCCCTCATAAAATGTTGCGAACTTTGTTAAGTTGACACGAGAGCACTCGTAAACAAAACAGTATTTCGCAAAGAGCTAAAGTAAATATGCGTTTGCACTGTACATGTAGCGTCTAGTAATTGCCGTCTTGTTGTGACATTTTTGGGGGTAAGTTGACGGAGCCTTGGAGAACGCTAGCATCTTCCGAGTTAAGTCAGCAAAGAGAATGTGCTTTGTGGGCTAATCGTGCTCGTTGAACGTCTTCAATTCAAAGAAATAACAACATTTATTCTAGGCTCAATCTGTCAGATAAACAAGCCAGCAAATATCTGGATTAGGCGGCATTAACCTGCTTACAATGGCTTTGAAAAGATCTGGCCAGACACGAAGTATGCATCACTGACAACACGTCAAGATCAACCTGCAAACATAGCGGACTTAAAACCTCTCAGAGTAGTGCTTTTAGCATTTGGTTCTTCATTGCAATAGCAGCGTATCCTACAGTTCTACATTCCCGTCATTTCTGCTTCTGTCAACTTGTGAAATGTTCGGAGTATGTGTGTATGTTGGGAGAGGAATGCGTCACTGTGAGAGCACTTGAAGGAGGGCCGGAGGTTTCCCTGGGTGATTGACCACACCTGCTCCTCTCTGACGTATGTAGAAAAGCCCGGAGGTGACAGCGCCTTTTCTCACTCTTAGAAATGTAACCACAGGTGGCGCTACAAACAACATGGTGGTCTAACACACAATAGATACATCGTTACTGCTTTGTCTCTTTCGCTTGGATGCTTCATTCCGCATCTGTTACAACTCATCGGGCAAACGTTTCTTAGCCAAGAACCCTCGAGCAGATGCTGAGAGCAGTCAGATAAGGGTCATAGCTGCCGGCTTCTCTCTCCGTTCCCTCCAGTTGTCAGGTGGCCACCATCCAACTCATCTCATTCTTGTACCTTAAATCGGCAAGACGCATCAAGGTTTTTGGCAAAGCGATTAGCACTTTGTAAGCGCCAAACCCAATGGTTAAGTCATTAACAACTGGGAAGTCATGAGATGTCTTGCAGACAGTTTAACCTGCTTATAAAGGCTAACAACTGTTTTGTTCCCAGCCAAACGTTTTTCGAATGGCGGTAAAGCTGATTTCGTTCCAACACGTCTGGTTAAAATAAGGATACCCTAATTTCTCTGCCATATGTCGATGAAAACTTAACAGCGCCTGGAGAACGAGTTGAACTAGCCCCGTAATTGAGAAAAAGTTATGCCATTCTTTTCTGTACAAAAATACATTTGTTTGAAATTTTGCAGAAGCTACATGATAAAGTTGATTGCTGACCAATCATCATGATAGCATTTTTACGTTTGTGTGTCGGGTACTACCACAGTAAAATCTAGCGGAACTAACTCCAAATTGATTGTTGGTTTGCTCGGGGATGTCCACCCTACTATGGTTCTTCTACACTCATATGATGACGTACCAGAACACTGGATGAGAAGAACTAACCTTGTTAGACACTGACCCATTCTAAAATATAATCAATTCTACTTCCTACGTCGAGACATTGACTCTAAGATACACACGGGACATCTTTTTTTTTTTGCACTTCTTTTATTGGCTGGTCTGTGGCATACGTCGCCCCAAATTTTGGCGGAAATTAATGCGCGATGGCCTGGTATAGCGTACGAGAGTTGTCTTAGTCTCGTCCACTATAGAAATTCTCGCGAGAATACGATTGACACTGACCATAACAATTGTATCGCCATAAGCTATTGACCAATATGATCTGTTTGCGATCACGTCATAAATTGTTTGTATGGTTAAGGAATTTACACCTGTCTGTGTGGTTATTTCACTCATGAGACCACGCCTCGTTGTCATGGGTGACGGAAACTACCATGGACGTCACTGACAACAACCAGAGACAAGGCAGGATAGGCCTATTCAGAAGATGCCACGCCAATTCGGCTTCGTGTTGCCCCTGAGCCATGATAGTTGTATTACGACAAAACACAAATTATATCATAAGATCATTAAGCCAAGTGTGGAGTTAAGCGTGCAAGGCACTCTAAACCAATGTGGCACCCGGTGTCCCTTTAGTTCCAGAATCATCAGAGCCACAGCAAACTGTCTCCTATCACCTGTGATACCATAATTGAATAAGGCATGTAAGACACGTGCCCTATAGATTGACTTCCGGGTACATCGTCCACGATTGACTTTTCTCGCAAAATCTCGCGTTACTTGCAATGTACAGTCAGTCAGCCAGCGTGTTATCTTTAACGTCACGTGGTGTTTTACCTAGAATAAATGACAATAAAGCCAGTGGTGCACCTTAATGGATTTTTCAGTGCCGTAGTCGGCGTTGCTGTCGGTTGCAGCTATAGGATTGGAAGAGAGAATGACCAACATTTAAATTTCCGTTTATGCTAAAACTGCAAAGGATGTAGGAGGTACCCGGATGTGAATTGAATTACGTAAAATTCATTCATGTGAAATATAGCGTGAGTTACAGGTTTTGTCATGTACATGTTGTAACGGAGCTACGCTCGTAGAATTACTAAATAAAACCGTTTTTCCAATATTTAACACAACTCATTGCTGCAAAAAAAGAAGAAGAACTGTTTAGTAAAAGTGAAATCAAGCTAAATGAACCAACGTGGCCGTTAAGAGAGGTAACAAGCATAGCTTGTGTCTGTCGAGTGTTTGTCCAGAATGTACAATTTATACAAGTAACATAATATTGATGTATACGAAAGACGTATTAAGAAGACGTATTTATTGGTATTGTGTTGAGAGCGGTGTAAAAAAAAAACTTGTTTAACGTTGGATGATATACATTATTGTACGATGCTTACAAAGATTTTAAAAATCCGTAAGAAAATCCCACGAGTAACCCAATTTATTCCATTATTGATCAGACAAACTGTATTTTGTCTGACTGAAGAACACAGATACCAGGTGTGTGGAGCAGGCCTAGGGGTATGGGTCGCAGAACGTATGAGGCGCAGGAGATGCGTTGGTTAACACAAAGAAAAGAAAAGGATAAACCATGTTCCATGGAAATGTCTCCGGGTGACAACAAAAACATTGACACAAACAAGGACAACAAATAAATACAGCATTGTTACAAAAAGAAGCGGCACAATTCTGCTTTCCTGTGTAACATTTTTACCTCTTTGCGTTAGAGAAGTTAGGATCAGTTATCATAGATTGCGGATTCATTTCATTTCAGTAAAATAGAAACGGACGGAGATCACTCGCCTTTTAAATTGTTAACTTGACACTACATCTTAACGCAAGGGTCCATTTTTGAGAGTAAATTAATAAATTATGTTGCTGTTTTCATTTGTTGTGAGCATGGGTTCTTTAAAACCTTGCATCCCCATCATTTTGTTCTCTCCATATAACTCTTTGCTATTTCATAGAGTATTTTGCATAAAAAAATCGAAGCCCTATTATTTATTTGTTTTTTATTTAGCAAGGTATGTATCAATACTTGAACTCATCAATGATATATATTGCTCTACAAGGGTTACCCGTAAACAGAAAAAAACCCCACTAACAACAATGGCGATAAAAATAACTGATTGGCCACAGAGTCAGAGTCACTAATTTCCCCGTACACAAAATTAAGGACTTTAATAAATACCCAATTCCAGATTTCATGGTGAAAGTACGTTGAGGGAAGCTATAGTGTGAAGAGACGTAGAAAATCTGGTGAATGGTAGACACATGTTGTTTAAGACAGAGTGTTTGAGGGATGGTTGCTGTGGTGTACAGATGGATCCACTTAACAGTTGGTCCGCAGCCAACCGACTCAATGCTAGACCGCATTCGCTCAGATTAAAGGCCCTGTTAAGACACAATGTCGAAAAGCGAGTAGCAGACGAAAGTTGAGTTAAATGGGTTTAAAGATTTCGATAAACAGACTTTATCTCTGATGGATAAAAGTCAAAACAAAGATGGGTTCAGCGAGTGCTGGGATAATTCAATTATTTGTATTCGAGTAAAATCGGACAGAAACCATCCACCCCAGACTAAGAATTGTCTAAAAATTAAATTCTTTCTTTATCAATGAGATTAGGAAACCTGTAGTAATCTTGACTCAACATTATACCACTTTGTACCAATCAGATTCTTCATACAAATTCCCCCAGTTATAGGCCTACTTGTACAACATTTACCCCCATGGATGTGTCGATTACAGGCATCAGTCAATTATTTATAGATAAGAATATGAAAAAACGTATTCTTAAAAAGACAACTGAAAGGAATTTTAAAAAATTAAATTCCTTGTGGCATAATGACCCAAAGTTCTAACTGTTTCAACAAAAAATGAAATCAACAGGTTGTACCCTTTTCGTTGTATGCAAATGAAACACTCAGTTCTTATTGTGACAATATACATGGCCTAATTGGACATTGCGATGAAGTCTTTCAGGCACAACTTTTTAGTTTACTGGATCAAAAGCGAGAATAAACATTGCTGATCATTTGCTGCTCGTTCTGTGGTTGATAGGCTTTAACCGGCTAGGTTCTCCTTTGTACACGGACACGGACCCTGATACGGAAAAATCGCACTGACTGTTAACATAAGAAGTGTTTTCGTGTGTACGGAAACTGATGGGGACGGGAATACTATTTCAGGTCGTTTTCCATCGGTACGTTTGCATAAGGGCACCCGCATATGGAGTTGAAACAGACTGGCATCAAATGTGGCTATTTCTCTTGGAAAAAGACAAGATATCGTACAGACAATCGAATCATTGAGAGCGAAAAGCATATCCGCCTCTCATCTGCGTGCTTTCCGCTTTATCTGGCAAAATTAATCGGAAGTTAAATTTTATCCGGGACACGTAGCTGCCCATCTCTATTGGCGACGGTTGGGTTTTTACTATTTTGACTAAAGTTCCGGTTAAATGATAACTACGTGCTGCGAAACAGATCTCGAAATGCGGCTTAGAGCTTTTTTGAAAACTTGCATAGTACAAGGGCTGGATCAATCCATGGTTAGGCTACGCTCATAACAGACAGCGTTTTTTTTTTAAATTTATATACACCTTCATTTACCCGCTGATTAATGCATAGCGTATATAGCGGGCTTCTGTCAGACGCCGCTGTCGAACGCCTGTAGACTATATCTAATCATATGCCTGTATCTGCCGTTTCGAGGCAAAACGTTCATACCAACGCTGATTGGATGACACCCACAACTCCACATTTCCCGCGACGTGCGGAACCTTGACCTCGGCATTAGATACGAAAATGCTAACCAAACAGGCGCTATCAAGCCCAACTTGATTGGCTCTTGATATCAAGTCTCTAATGGAACTCTGTGGTGTCCGTCTCGCACTAAACATTCTGGTATATGCAGCGGCTGAAATGGACAGTCAGTAGTAAATATATGTGAAAGCCGCTGCATATTGGAGCGTATGGTTAGGCCAACACGTGACTTTATGTGGAGTATTTGATTTATACTCGAAAAGCAGTGACTATTATTCTAGAAATTTGTTCTATTCGATCAGTTGCTTTAAGTACAAGACTACCCCAAAACCGTAAAACATTTTCTGTCAAATGCAATACAAACATTCTAATGTTCCTAACCCGATCATAACTCTAGTTATCATCCATTAAAGAGGAACACTGAAACCACTTGAATCATCGAACCCGGTGTACTGCAGACTTCACTGATCTATCATTGGATAGTTCAAAATTGTCTGACCAACCAGAGTCCAGGAAAACTTAGCAGCACAAGATTTGATGACTCAACTGGTGCTTGTGATCCTCTTTAATTGACGATAACCAAAGTTACAATCAGGTTATGAAAATGGAAATTAATGTATTGTATTAAAAGTATTACTAATTTATAGAATATGGTTTTTGGGTGGTCTTCTCCTTTAATGCGGAAAGGGTAAATGAGGTCATGTGATTTTGGGCTTTCCCTATTGCAGCTGTTGATGTCGTATCTAAGGCCGCGGCTGTTTAACTGGCTGTCTGAAAAACAAGTTTATCGGCAACCAATCAAAGCCTGTATGACGATTGAGACTAGAAACGGCTAATAAAAGATTTTAGTTGGATTTTTAAAAAGTAAACCCTTTTCAGGCAATCCTTGAAAATGTGGCACATTTTTTACCAGAGGCTTTATTAAAGAGTGGACACCCGACTACAGCGTGTATACAAATGATCGTAGAAGTCACACCGAGTCTATAATGAAAATGCCTTGAAACAAGTTCAAATCCCATGGTCTTTGTGGCTATTTTTGAGAAAAACAGTGTCATCACTCAACAGCGACTTTAGCCTTGCGCGTCTTTAAATACAAGTTAACACACTTTCAAATATCTTGAATAAGAGCGATTTTATTCCTGGACTGACTCGCTAATCCTCAACTTCCACACGCTTGTGTATACTATGAAAATATAGGCCCGCGGAAGTGGTGTAATGGTTAGAGTAATCGTAGGCAAAGCTGACTTTATTCTGACGTCTTTATTTATATTGACGAATCCTTATCAAAGTTCTTATTATTTTAACAGCTTTTCGCCAAATTCCAAGTATGTATATGGCCACCATTGTGTAATTTTACATAATTCAGTTAGGTGTGTGCTGTGAACTTGAAAACTAATGCATCTATTAATTTTAAACTTGGAATATAACTGCCTCCGCCAGGATTACCTGTGGGATAGCATTTCACAAAATTCTGGATAGAAATCGGGCAGTGATTGCACCATTTTATTTCTTGACACGAGAATTTGAAACGAATTCACCGCATTCCTTCAATATAGTCTCTTTCTGCTCTTGCAATGAAGGATGGGATTGTATTTCCCTAAGTTCCTCAAAACAACATGACTATCATTGGCTTATTTTAAAATTTACATTTCTTTTTATGTTGTGATCACAATCAATTTACTTAAAAACGTAATTTAACAATGTAAAATGCAGTATGCATGATGAGTTTTAACAGAACTTCACATATTAACTTAAACAACTAGGAATCTACATTCTTTACGAAGTTATTTCCATATACCCAACTTTTTTTGATACATTTTGAATACCCACATTGCCCCTCGCGCACACTCCCCTATTTTGCTAAGTTTGTGTATATGTTGCAACACAATTGTGTAGCATGCAGCATACTCTTTCTATTTCACTTCAATGTTACGAGCTATACTAAATATGTTATTTTATGCTAATAAAAGTATATTTACCTGTATATAACAGTCTGTGTTTTACAATTCTATATATTTATGTTAACCAAACGTTCAGAAGAAATACTTTGTACTTGTTCTCTGGATGATTAAAAATATGAAACAACCCTCCAATAATACTCCAACGGAGAGATTATTGTTGTCCGGGTTGTCATCTGTCAAGGTCGCTGTGTGAAGGCCAAGGTCATGTATATATCCAGAAATAGCTGCATCTATACCTTTTCCGTTTTTGGATATATTCAAAGAAACCAAAGGATTGTATTTTCATAATTTAACAAACAAACAACAATGATCACATTTAATATGATTGTAACACTTAACATAATCATTCGTTTGACTATCCTTCAAGGTCTTGATCCTAAATTAAGGTCACATATAACATCTATAAGGTGTTAATACAAAAATAGGTTATCGTCCATGTATATCTGTCCAGCATATGACATGTGTTGGTTGTGTCACGTCCATCACTCAAGGTCGTGACCCGAAGATCAAGCTCATATATCGCCATATTTTCTAGCTCTCCCGTACGAAGTAAGGTGAGCTTATGTCGTACCCTTGGCGTCATGTAAAGGCTTCTATGATTAAATATACTGAACGTTTACACAGTTTGCCTGACGAGAAAAGAACAGATTATT
Organism: Mopalia kennerleyi; assembly: GCA_034783855.1. Classification (NCBI taxonomy): domain Eukaryota; kingdom Metazoa; phylum Mollusca; class Polyplacophora; order Chitonida; family Mopaliidae; genus Mopalia; species Mopalia kennerleyi. The sequence continues at coordinate 17,839 of JAVFBX010208523.1, forward strand.
AAAATCACATAGAGCGCTGTGCATATTAGGTATGCTAATTAAGTGATATTGTTTTAGAGGAAATAGGGTCCAATTTGTGTTAAGCACTGCATGTCCAAACTGAATAGCCCGATTGTCCTCAAATTCTAGGCAAATGTCACACAACATAAGAGGAGAGAGGGATATTACCTGTTCCATTCATTACATGCACATTAATAACTTAAACGAGCTTTTCAAGTAAACTCGAGTTAAAATTTGTGTTAAGCCCCGTATGTTGAAATTGAATAGCCGGATTGTTCTAAAATTTTGGGCAAATATCCCACAAGATGAGAGGAGGCGGATACTATTTGTTCAGCTCAATATATGCATTTTAATAACTTTAACGAGCTTGTCAAGTAAACTTGCGTTAAACACCATAACTCCACCTTAAAAGGCAGAATTAATCTGAAATTTTGGGTAAATATCGGACAACATGGAATGAGAGGGATATTATCAGGTTGGTTCACTATAATACGCATATAAATAATTCTAACAAACTATCCAGACATAGAAATTAATATCCGTCGATGTCAGTCATGTAAAGACTTCTGTAATTATATATACCGAGAGACTTTCTCTGAAATTTTCCACACAGTATGCCTGACCAGAAACGAAGAGATTTTTTAAAATTATATTGAAATTTGTACGCATTAAGTATTAAGTAATTAAGCGAGAGTGCTTTAGAGGAAATGGCGTTCAATTTGCGTTAAGCACTGCATGTCTAAATTGAAAAGTCCGATGGTCCTTAAATTTTTGGCAAATGTCCCACAACACCAGAGCAGAGGCATATTAGCTGTTTATCTCATTGCATGTATATTCACTACTTCAACGAGTTTTTCAAATACATTTGCATTAAACACCATTACTCCACATTGAACGAGCTGCAGATTATTGTGAAATTTTGGGAAATGAGAGGGATGTTGTCCGCTCTCTTCACAACACGCATATTAATCTCGTAGACATATAAATTAATTTTGCATTGTTACCTTGAAGGAGTTCTTTACGGATTTTGGTGATACTGTTAGGGAATGTTACGACACAATAATAAACATTGATCTTTGATCGCTTCAAAATCCAAACTTTACACAGGATTAAAGAATGTTGTACGATAAATCTTTTTGTTATGTAGGCAACTTGGTAACCAGTGGAGATGAAACTGTATTGATTGCAGAAGAGGGTAGTCTTAACAGAGTGTTCTTCCACAGTCCTCGGTCACGTCATCCCACAGAGAGACAAGTCGACACATCACGAAAAACTGCCGGTCACGTGAAACAGTTTCAAATGTGGTTGAGAAAATCCGAATATCAAGACTTTAGCCAAATCAAAGATATCCCTCCCGAGCTACTGGACACTTACTTGGCTAGTTTCTTCAGTACGATCCGCCGACAAGACGGGGAAGATTACAGTCATAACACATTTAGGTCCCTCCGTGACAGCCTCGAGAGGCATCTACGTGAGGTCAACTACCCAGCGTCATTGACCTTATCTGTCAGTTTCCCTCAAAGTCAATTAGCTTATAAGAAAAGAGTTTTGTCTTTGAAATACTCGGAAGCTAACAGAATTTCCACTGACCTGTATTCATAACAATGAACTTTTTATTAATATTTTAAAGCCCCAAAGCTATAAAGAAATCGCATAGTCCAAGCATGCTATTGTAAATCGGCTCTTTAATCGATAAATCGCAAAAAAAAGTTATTGAAGTATATTAAAAATGTGTTCAAATCTGCACAAAACTATAAACTTCGTTTGTTTGTTATTGTTATGTTTGTTATGTCGACTCTGTTTGATGTTGTACTATAGCTGATGCATTGACCAATACATCAATAAATTTGATGGTGATAAAACAAAATTCTCCACAACTGCTTACCCTGCCAATGCCCATTCAATTTGTTTTTCAGAAGCTAATTTTTCATTAACTTTGTGGAATCAATGTTAGAAAGTACTCAAGGTTACGAAATGACATCAAACCAAGAGCGCGAAGTTTACATTACCATCCTAAGTTCTTATTCCTCGGTGGGTTTATATTGGGGAACTCTTACCATTGCTTGCCTGGGGGATAGCACATTAATGAGTGAAGCTTGGAATGTGTAGTCGATGTATCCTTCAGTAAAGTATTTAAGGAATGGTATCGGCTGTTCTAAAATGGTAATCCAAACCACAGGGGCTCGATGGCTTAGCTAGTCATTATCCAATCACAGTAACTGCATACATCGGATGTAGGCTGCATTGGAGAAAAACGAACAATTTTATGTTTTCAAGCATATTTTAAGAATTATAGACGACTAACATCACAATTCTGGATTAGGATTTGAAGATGAACTATATGTCTCACACGGACAGGTGAGATTTATTTATGTTATGTGATTAGTGGATTGAATCCGTTATATGTCACAATGGTGCATGCTGGGTCCTCCCTTCTTTTCTATATACATATAAGATTCCTATGGTGCCGAGCCCCTTTGATCCAAACTGGACTGTATATAGCTTTAACTCACCATTTGACACACAATGCCATATGTAACTTAGATCACAAAATAATAGTGACTCTTTGCTTTTAATCATATCGGATCTATGTCAATAAAATTAACCAGAACTGAAACGAAATAAACTTTTATAGATTCAGGGCTACATAAATCAGAATAGAAACTATTTCAATTGCGGTTAACAAACGGATGGTATTTTTCAGTAGAAAACCGGTATATATATACACATTTGTAGCCTTCTCTGTGTTATTTTGGAGACCAGTAAATCCGTCTGTCACAACATTAAATTATGCTTTTCAACCATTTATTGTACGTTAATGTGTAAACGTGCTGTCGTTCAGTTGGTCGCTGATTTGAGTACGTACTTCCTTTTTATGTAGATTATACTGGTTTCCAGTTGGAGGCCCGCCCTTTGACATTAAATGGCAAAGACTAAATAATAATAAAACTTATGATTACTTACATTATACACCCTAATAGGGTGTTAACAAAATTGGCATTACTTTTTGTGTGATTCTCCGTTTAAAACTGAAAGTAGCTTGAATGTTGGTGCTGTAGGTAAAATGTATGGTGAAGTTAGTATACCATGTATTTATACAATCCAAAAAATAAAAATATCCAAAGGTGCTAAAAAGTGCAGACGGTACAAATATACAAAATAAATTTATATCCAACATTTTAATAGTAACTTATTTCAGCAGCATCACAACAAGAAATGTGGCAAAAAAAGTCCAGTGTACATTTTACCCAGTCGAAACCCATTTTTGTTATTAGCTTAATATAGGATGTATAATTTGATGTATGATGTGTAAGTGTTTTGTGTCCTCTTCACGTATAGATGGGAAGTGTAATGATATAGTTCTAGACAAGAACTTTCTACGTAAATTGAATGTGTCACCATTTAAAGTGTGAAAAAGGCACTTAGTCCTCAATTGCCCCGTGTACAGGAACAACACCGGTCCTATTTGTTGCACTGAACCTAAAGTATGCGCCAAGCCTTTTTTTGTGCTTTACAAGATTATTTAAAAAAATCCTGCCTGTCTACGTTAATTTAATGTGTCAACCTTTGATGGCATGCTGCCGACAAGAAATGAAAAACCCTAAACAACAACAATGTTAAACCTTGTCAACAAATTATTTGACTTATTTCTGCAACCATACATCTAATCCGTTTGTTCAAAATTCTGTATTGACTGACGTTGCCAGTTTTGTAGAAATCTTGGCAATCTAAACGTTATTCGCGGACGTACCTTGAGATTTAATGCGGAGATTCCAACCCTTAAGTATCACCGAGCCATTTTTTCGCTGATTATCCCGTTTTTCGTGATTTTTATTAAAATAATTTTACACCATAGATACATTCGTCAGAATTAATTTCACAATCAGGTGTGAAATGAATAGTCCATTAGAATAAGTCATTATGTTTGCTTGTTAGTCTCTATTCGAGTTGCCTGTTGTTGTCTTGTCCTTAAATGCAGTATAAGGGAGACAACTGCTACCAATTACTGGGATATTATCCCACATTCTGCTTGACATTAGAGTTGTCATTATCGTCTATATGTCCACGTTTATTGATGTGGTATATACTTGATGTAGTATAGGATTCGTTTATCTTCCTGGGCAGTAAATTTTCCTGCCAGCCTCAAGTACAGGGAAAAATGCCTTTAACATGGCTACTCAATAGGCTACACAACAGCTGAAAGTCGAAGGTCAAGGGAGGTAACCGGAAACAAGTTTTTCGGACAAGATAGTCTGTTTGTGGGTCAGTTGCAGCAATAAGTACATTTTC
>JAVFBX010208546.1:0-12101 GCA_034783855.1 Mopalia kennerleyi
TTGTATATCTGTTAGTTGGCAGGTGCCCTCGGCCGTGGTTTAATGGATAGCGTGTCGGACTACTGATCCCCTTTCGACGTGAACTTCAGAGGATTGAGTCCCCTTGTCGATATATACTATGATCGTTGTATATCTGTTAGTTGGCAGGTGCCCTCGGCCGTGGTTTAATGGATAGCGTGTCGGACTACTGATCCCCTTTCGATGTGAACTTCACTTTAGTTGGAAGGGCAGCGAGTTTCGACCGGCTTTCGGGGATTGTCTTATCTAACTATATTTATGTCCGTGATGTAATCTCCAATAACTCCGCAGAACGGACACTGATTATGATTAATTTCGAATATCGAAAGTGATGTCAGCTGTGCACAAACACAGCAACTTAAATATTATGGTAAATAGCGGCTTGCAAAAAAAGCCCTATTCTAATGCCGAGATTTATCTGCTTTGAAACGTTTATATACAGTGCAGCTCATTTCAATGATTTCTTTCTAATAATATGTTGTTTGCGTCCTTACAGTGAAGTTGGCCAGTATCTCTCACTGGCCCGGCTGTATAACAACAACAAGCAAACTGTTCTATTCATATACAATGTCCCTGATCCGAATAGAGCAAATAGCTTGAGCTAATCGGGCGGCAGTTTGCTGTTACACAGACGCAAACACGCCTGGTCAATAAAAACTTTTGTCGAGATTTAGAAATTTAAAAATCAGAGGGGGAATCTGGTCAGAAAGAGAAAGTCTTCACAGATTTCTTAAACTGTTTATCATTTAAAAAGGAAGGATAAAAAGAGAAGTAAGTTTTCCGGAATATATAGACTATATATGTAGCAGTTGCGAATAACATTATCGCCAGTCTCCGAAGATCGTGCAGCCTGATCAGGCATGTATTTTTGTGGTGGATTTTTCTAGTCAAATATACGTCAATTTTTAAAAATTTATATAGTTACAAAAGCCTATCAACTACATTAAGCCAATGTCCTTTACTCCGAATGAACTGCAATTTGGTTTTGGTCCGTCTTTAACGCTTCTTGAGGCGATGACTGCGCAGGACATCGAACATTTCTGACTTTTGCCAAATGAAATCTGATTAATTGATCTGTGATCCATGGGGAATAAAACATGAACAATAATGCACCTTTATTGGACTTGCTGATTTGAAAACAGACAACGGGTGTTCCATTTGATGCATTCTTCTTTCGGGTTCAAAGCAAAGAGCAACTGGATAAATAATCTGCGTCCCTATAGAAATGTTATTATGATTCCTTAGCTACTGAGTAAGAACGTCCCAACTTTAAATTGCCTTACTTCAGATGTTGAAAGTACCCAAATTTTCAATTAAATAGATTTACCGGCAGGTTCAACATACCAATGGAATAAATTCTTTAGAATTTTAGTGGCTAAACATGCCTAAAAGTGCATGGGAGTCCCTTCTTCTTAAATGTCAAGTTTACATTCAGTGTCGAAGAGACAAAAATGGTTGGTTGGCATAGGTTATAGCCATGTGATCTCCAGCGTGGGTCTGTTTTTGTCGAAAAAACATGATAAAGCAGGTGTTTTCGAACGGAAAAACGACTATAATCAATCGGCTGTTGTGAATAGGGCCTGTTAGGCAAATGTAACCACCTTCTTCTTTTGTCTATAGACGGTATTATCCATTAAATCTGGTCGAATCTGAGGCGATTCGATAACTTTTACATTCGGCCATGTTGACAAATCTATCCAATCAAAAGACTGAAATGCGTCAGGTGACTTGGGTTTTTTCTTGGTACTATCAAAGACGACATGAGATAGAAGTTTCATCAATAAAGCGTAAGACTGCATTTACGTTACCTGGATCTAGGTTGTAAAAAGATACCGCATATACCCCCCCCCCCCCCCCAAAAAAAATCTCAAACAATCCCAAACAAACTATGACTTATAACTTATTACGTACTTAATTTGGTATCCACAGCATTTGACGTACACTGGGAAGTACGCTTGTCCAAGTGCCGGACCCACCAGTTCTCCTGTGACGACACCTTCGACACCTGGCACACCTGGTGGTGGTCTCTCAGTTGGAAGCATCCTCTGTATAATGTAAGTCATTTGCCATGCGCCTCTTCTTTCCAACTCGCGAGCCTTTTTACTCTTCTGTGTTAATATTGATTGACTGGAGTGGAGCTGTATGCAGGATAAAATAGGCCTTGTTCTCAGCTTATTTGGGTGGTTACTTGTGTTGGTAATAGCAAGTGTAACAAACTAGTGTAGGTCAAGGCCACGATTGACACGGCATTAAAATATGTTAATTTAGCCACTGAAGAATGTGAAAAGACATAGCCCCCCCCCCCCCGCCTTATTTATATCATATGTAAAAGCAATGACATAATCTAGACGGGAATGGGGCATAAACGTCTGTGTACGAGGACCAGCTACTTTGTATAAACTGTGCATTCAATAACTTAAATTTTTTTATTTATTTTGATTGTAGAGTGTTTTCCGTGCTGATTCTATATTTTGTGGCCGGAGTTCTAGTACAGAAGTTTGTTCGTAAAGCCTCAGGCAAGGAAATCATACCTCAGTATACAATATGGGCGGCAGGACCAGGTTTGATCAAAGTATGAGCCTTTTTATCACTATATCATATCTTAGCCAATATATTTATACTATTTAGATTCCCCACTCTCGGAATTTTGTACAGCTTAGTTGCAATTGTGTATTCAATGTTCCCTCATAGATTTACAGTTTCATAACATAAATAATGTATCGAAGCCAAGCGTGATGTTTATACTGTTTAAAATAATGTCAAAGAGATAAGTATTGTAAAGAGTTGAAAATCTGGCGTGCTATTGGACTAAACAATAATCGGCGGTTTCATTTATTAGAAGATGAATGACGAGTCGCGACTATAGTGAGGTTTTCAATTACGCCTCTTATTAATCCTTACTTAATTTATATTATTTCTTTTCATTTGTTCTCCTGTTTTTCAGGATGGAGTTATGTTCGTCGCTAGACGAGGAAAAAGCAAGGGCTATCAAAATATATAACGCAATGGTTGGACACCACATAGGAAGAATAACCCATATTTTATCAAAGATACCACAAAGTTGGATTGAGGATTTGTTCGTGTCTCCATGAATTCTATTGGATTGAGCAATAGTCAGACTATATACTATTTCTGGTGAGCCGCGAAGTGTTGCTAGTGTTATAGACTGTTTTCTGTACCATGTTCATTCTCAGTGCTCGAGTACACGTTACACTATAAAGAAAACGTCTATATATTATGAACATTTAGTACCAACTAATTGTGTATACGGGTAATTTATTTCAATGTATACCACGTTTTTCTGTTTGAAAATAGAATGTGTACGGTTGTACATTGATGGTAAATGACGTCTATGACAATGGAACATAGCAGATCAATTGTACCCCACAAATGTTGTCAACGCTATTAGTTCTACAATATGTAGCTTTGATATGAAAGGAATTCATTAATGAACGAGTAACACTCCGAGCGAAAAAATGTAATCAAAGTTTCGTATTATTCTGACAAGAAATAAAGAATTCTTCCTTTTACGGAAATGACATCAACCCATGCTTCAGGATGTGTGAGACAATATTGTTCATTTTACCGTCAGTATTGACAGTGCCCTGTAAACAGTTGCCCAATAGCACTGGACTTCTGTTGGTCTATAGTTTATCGCATTCTAGTTATAACATTTAACTGTTAATACCTTTGTATTCTTTAATCAAGAATTCAGTTTCTCAAAAGAAATCAAACTGATCATGAGGTGACCAATAAAACGAGAGTCCCATGATTTAGATAACGTCAACGGAGATTAAACTCGATTTGTTGCTCGTGACATATTCACTTATTAAAAGCATATAAAAAGCGTAATGAACCGAAAAAATAAAACAAGAACAACCATAGTCAAGCATCCTCTAATAATCTTTACCCTAACTTATTTCATAACATAGTCTTCATCTTGAGTCATACCTTAATCGTATACGGGGACAAATTTTAGAGAATTTATATCTAAATAATACAATTACAATAACTGTGTTATTGGAATTGTATTAACATTGTCTAAGACACCAACTGGTAAAGGAATCGACCTGTGGCATACATCTCTATATAGTGACTTTATATGTAAAACGCCGGGCAAAAAGCAATATATATGAATGACTGGTAATCCGATATACAGGATACTGTTGTATTTAAGCACGAATGTTTTTGCACAATTATATTATTGAACCAACTCCCTTCTTCATATTCACCCTCTAGTCTCCTGTTCATTACAAGATATTTATTAATTAATTGTCATATATATATTCCTCTTATTAAAAACACATGCTGAAGCTGAATTGAATCCTTACATTCTGTTATTTATACGAGTTTCGTACTTTTTGCTTTAGTTTTAATTAGTATGAGATGAATGAGTGTGGTTTCCTGGAAAACCTTAACGGACCATCTCTTAGTTAACTTGTCACGCGTGTGGAGCTGCGAACCTCAGTCTGAATCACGTGTGGAGCTGCGAAATTTTCACGGAATGTAGTCTGGGTTGTAATCTACATAGGAGTTTAAAGAGTGTTGTAATGTTTAATGGCTCCCATTCGACCCACATACATCATTTACATAACACAGCCTTAATGTATTTTAATGCTAATGTTCCCCACATGTTCCCTAGATTGTGACCTGTAAGTCACCATAATATAAACGTTCCCCACATGCACCCTGGCTAGTGACCTGTATGTCGCCATAATGGAAATGTCCCCCACATGTACCCTAGATTGCGACCTGTATGTCGTCATAATGGAAATGTTCCCTACATTTTACCTAGACTGTGGCCTGTATGTCGCCATAATGGAAATGTTCCCTACACGTTCCCTAGATTGTGACCTGTATGTCGCCGTAATGTAAATGTTCCCTACATGCACCTTAGCTAGTGACCTGTATTTCGCCATAATGTAAATGTTCTCTACATGCACCTTAGCTAGTGACCTGTATGTCGCCATAATGTAAATGGTGTTTACACAACTTGACCAAACTTCTATTCCCATTGAACGTCTCGACAGGTCAACGTGGTTTGGACACGCTGTCGCATAGGATACAGTCGCCCGAAGAACAAATACTTTTATGACGATGTTAAACATCCATCCTTGTGATCTTTGTAGCTCCATATGAGACAATGCGGGTTTTTAGAGGGAGCTTCCTGTTGCCCTGGCGCTATCATATATACGGGAAAACTCGAGGTCATAGTGTTTGGGTCTGTTCCGCGTCTTGCGATTCTCCTGTGTTGTCAATGCTTGTTGACAGTTTTATCGAGCTTGGTTTCCGCCGCTCATCGGGCAGAGAACCCAGTATGCACCAAGTAAATTCCCAAACAAAATGGCACAAAGTTTAGCCAGTGGATATTGCTACCGACTACCACAGCCGCCTGTAAAAAATGTTTTTCATCGGTTTCTGCAAAAGGGTCGGTTCTAAATTTTATGAAAGATTACAAATAAAATATTTATAGCATAAAAAATTACAATGACGTTATGTAGAATGTTTCAATCCCTTATTAAATCTTCAGTTTCCTTACATACTACTGTTTCTTAACATACTACTGTTTCCTTACATACTACTGTTTCTTAACATACTACTGTTTCCTTACATACTACTATACTACTGTTTCTTAACATACTACTGTTTCCTTACATACTACTATACTACTGTTTCTTTACATACTACTGTTTCTTTACATACTACTGTTTCCTTACATACTACTGTTTCTTTACATACTACTGTTTCTTAACATACTACTGTTTCCTTACATACTACTGTTTCTTTACATACTACTGTTTCTTTACATACTAGTGTTTCCTTACATACTACTGTTTCTTTACATACTACTGTTTCTTTACATACTAGTGTTTCCTTACATACTAGTGTTTCCTTACATACTAGTACTACTGTTTCTTTAAAAACTACTGTTTCCTTACATACTACTGTTTCTTTACAAACTACTGTTTCCTTACATGCTTCTGTTTCCTTACATACTACTGTTTCAGGAGGACCATATTCGATCATAAGTTTTCGGTCATTGCGTCAAATGACAGGGTGTATCGGGTGACCTCTCACACGAAAGAGAGCAAAACTAAACTGTCATCGTAGGTACTCATGAAACATTAAATTAAAAAAAGCACAAATGTTTCTTGCACAATTATATTATTGTACTAACTCGCATCTTCGTATTCTCCTGATATTTATTAATCAATTGTCATATATATTTATCTTATTAAAAAAACATCCTGAAGCTAATATTGAATTCTTCATTCTGTTATTTACACAATTTTCGTGTTTTTGTTGAAGTTTAAATTAGGAGAATGAATGTGGTTTTCTGGACAAAACTTAACTGACACTCTCTGAGTTGACCTGCCATAGGTTTCGAACCTCAATCCGAATCACAGGCTACATCTAAAAAAATAACCATAACGCATTTCTCTGGGATATTTTCACTGAATGTAGTCTGAGTTGTAATCCACATCTACGAGCTTTAAGTGATATGTAGTGCCGAGTGGCTGCTATGCGAGCTTCAATCCGAACCACGGACAGCATCTAAGGACATAGCCTCAGCGTAATGTAATATAAACGTTCTTTTTTATCTGGGGTCAGTATTCAACCAACAAAATGAGAGTATTGCACATCTACCTAACCCTACAGACACCAACTCTCCAAACGTATCCCAATAGTGTTTTACAAAGTTAAACAAATTGTCAAAACTAGAGTATAACATTCAACATACATGTATATTATCAGTGTTTTAACTTGAAACTTGGTCATTTTTTCTGCCAGGACCCATTCTACATACTTTATTTACAGAGTTTAAAACCGTAAAATGTCATATTGTGAAGACAATAGCACCATTATCTATATTCCACACGGAAACACATTTCCCCAGAAAGATGAGCTTTAATCGACCCTTGAGACATGAATTATCAAATGTCTCGTCAACTCTACCACGGCCCACCGGTTTGTGAAGATTTCTATAAATGCAAACATTTGTTACTTGGTGTTTTACGCCGTACTTTTATTCGGCTAATACGAATGTATGCATCCTTTTACAAAATCCCATAATCCTTTGCGCTCTTCTGGCGATTGACGTCAGATGGGGGCTCGGTCGCCATAGTTATAGATGTTTCACGTGACGATCAAGACTACGGATGCAACCTACGTTAATAATGGCGATTTGGCAAATATATGTTTAATGGATACGTTCATAAACAGGTAACTACACTTTAGTTCAAATGTGTTGTCACACAGGTATATATTATGATACAGTTTAAACAAGCTTTCGTTGCTGTCAAAGCGGTCTGTTTCTAAAAACAGTTTAAAATCTTAGGATATGTATAATGGATACATTCATAAAGATGTAACTACACTTTAGTACAAATGTGTTGTCACACAGGTATATATTATGATATAGTTGAAACAAACTTTATTTGCTGTCAAAGTGGTCTGTTTCTAAAAACAGTTTAAACTTATGCAGTGATATAAACCGAGTGTTAATGTGTTTGAAAATCAGATCCGTATAATGGCCAGTTACAGTTGCAGTCGGGGCAATTGTTTTCATTCTCTACAGCGACGATTTTCATAGCTAGTATCAGTTGGTTTAAATTTATTAAACCGTGTATCACTCAGCATAATAAAACAATTTCATAATTAAATTAGTAACTATAGTAGCCTAATTTACTTAAAACTTTTCAAAAAATCTATTCGTCCGATCGAGGGTCTCTGGACAGCACTGATCTTCACAAACCACTATTTTGTTTTTAATTACAAACCCTTGGGAAACATAATGTAACCATGGTTTTACACAGTTCTGCAAACAATTTTGTACACAAAGGTACTGCACAGTTTGGTTTACTATAAAACAGATGATAAGCATAGGTGACCTAACATATTCATTTGAATAATTCAATAAAGTGTATACAGTGATCAGGCTATATGATATAAATATTCCAGCAGGAAAATATAGGCTAATAACGGCATTGATTCTTGTTAACGTCGATTGGTTTACATATCAACTCATTTTTGTAAAGTTTTACAATAATTAAAAATTATATAATTGATAAAATCGAGCTCTATCGCGACATAGACCAACATTCAAACTCAAGTATAGCCATTATATGAGCCTAGTGTCCAGTACAAGAAGACTCCTTTTATATCAGTGCACAATCGAAAGGAAGCTTGTTTAAACTGGATCACAACGTATGTCTGAAAACTAACTCTTTATTTACATTGATAACTAGACACGTCAAAGTATTAACAGTACAAGATTCGTTTTCAAAATATTCACGTATTTCTATATAACAACAATCATCGCCATATTGAATGGTAAATACATGTGCATGAATGTTTACATGTGTGAAGGTCTACTTCCCATTATTAGCGTAATTCCAATCCAAGTTTGTTCACGAACTTTTGATTATCTTCTAAAATTGCCTAGTTTACAATGGCAGCCGATCACCCATATGACGTCATAGGGAAAAAGATGCCAATGATCATGGGATTTTCGAAAAGGGTCTATAGCAGTCCAACGATTGAAGAGAACCACACAGGGCGTCACTGAGAGCTAGCGGTGTCAAAAACGGACGAACACGAGACAAAGCTATAAGGAAACACCTTTTCGTTGTATCACACTCCACAACCGATTTGGCCTTAGAGTACCAGTCAAGCTCTCTCCATCCAGCATAAAACACACAACAGATGCCAGGAATATTCGGGTTCGGTATGTATTCATGTATGCGTTCAGTAATAGTTGATACTGTATACTTGTTATCTTGAAATTTCTTCCTTTTCTTTAATTTGTATAATTATTTATTGATTTCAGAATAACTCATGTGAAGTTAGTTTGTGACCCTTCTCAAAATCCCGGTGTTGTCACTGCATTGGGAGAAGTTAGCGAAGCAAATTATGTAAGCCACATGTTATTTTCTCATACTTAGTACTTATTCGATAGTGATATCTGATAAGGCTTTTTGGATAAGCCAGTCAGGCCGTCTCTTAAGGTTTGAGATCATTGGATTAACGGAACCAAATAGACAATAATAATCCCGATCGCTCATATGTTCACATCAGTCAGGCGAGATTTTCTATAAATGTGGATCATTACAATAGATCTTAACAAATGACGGCCGATCAACCAGTTTGTCGGTGTGTTCGGTTTGTTCTGCACATGTGGATCATATTACAATAGATCTTAACAAATGACGTCCGATCAACCAGTTTGTCGGTGTGCTCGGTTTGTTGAGCACACGTGGATCATTACAATAGATCTTAACAAATCACGGCCGATCAACCATTTTGTTGGTTTGTTCAGCACACGTGGATCATTACAATATATCTTAACAAATGACGGCCGATCAAACATTTGGCGGTGCGTTCATTTTACAATAACCAGAAATCCTCAAAGGCCTATACATATAGTCTAGTTTTGGAAAATGTATAAAGTTAGTCGGCGGTTGGCGATTCGAGGGGAGCAGTCAATATTAAACATTGAAACATAAAACTAAATACCTCCTTCAAATGAAAGTGAGTCGGCGGTAGGCGATTCGAGAGGAGCAGTCAATCTTTAACATTGAAACATGTGGTTAATTATATCTCCTTCAAATTAATCAACATCTGAATCACCAACTGACCTGTTAACACGTTCTGTTAACACCAGGGGCACCGAATTATCACTATGTATTCTACTCTATCAACTGACATAAGAATTGCGTAATTCTATCAACAGGGGTCGACAAAACGAATCGCCGTCTGAATCGCCTACTGACCTGTATAACACGTTCTATCAGAATAACGGCAACTAAATTTATACCAAATAAACTGCTTTTCATCAGCTATGAAACTACATAAGAATTGTGCAATTCTACCAACAGGGGGCACCAAAAAGAATCACCGTCTGAATCGCCTACTGACCTGTATATTTATTTTTTTATTTCATACATAGTCAACGGGCCTTGACCCAATTATAGACCACATCAACGCTATATAACACGTTCTATCAGCATTAGGGCAACCACATTCATAGCAAATACACTACTTTTCATTATCTTTTAAACTACATAAGAATTACGAAATTATACCAACAGGGGGCGCCAAAACGAATCACCGCCTGTATTGCCAACTGACCTATACAACACCTTCTGTTAACACCAGGGGCACCAAGTTTTCACTATCTATACTACTCTACATTCTCTATCAACTGACATAAGAGTTCTATCAGGATTAGGGCAACCAAATCAATTCCAAATACACTACAATATATATATGCGATATAATTGATTGCATGTTTCAATGGTAAAGATTAACTGCTTCTCTTGAATCGCCTACCGCCTACCACCAACCGCTGACTAGCTTTATACACCTATACTCTCCCAAAAAAGAAACGCAACAGTAATTTTTTTTATCCAAATATGAATTTTCAACATCATTTTAAATACAGAAATAAGAATCACATTACATTGCAATTAAGCACACAGGTTGTTCTGATTTGAAGTTCATTAAAATGTCAAAATTTATCACATTAAAATCTATAGCACTCAGATGACGTCAATGCAAAGTCAATATCTGTTGTGTCCACCATTAACCTGTAACACAGCACGGACCCGTCTCGGAATTCTCCTCCATTCTTGCTCAAGAACCTGCTGCAGTTCTTGCAGATTCAGCGGCGCTGGATAGCGACTGCTCACGTGTCTATCCAAATCATCCCAAAAATATTCTATTGGGTTCAAATCTGGTGATTTGGACGGCCAACACTGAACATTACGTTCTGGTTATTTAGAAACTCAACAGTAGCACGAGCTGTGTACCGTCGAGCGTTGTCGTACAGCAAAACTTCTCTAAGGAGGTCCATTATGGGCAGCATGTGTGGTGTAAAAAACCTCATATCTGTATCGAGCGGCGTTAAGGTTGCCAGGGATATGCACCAGTTGAGTTTTTCGGGTGCAGGATATGGCACCTCACATCATTACACTTCCTCCGCCGAAATTGTCGACCTCAAGGACACAGTTCCTTGCGAACCTCTCATTCCGGCGTCTGTAGACACGTGTACGACCATCTCTTCTCTGCAGCTTAGATATGGATTCATTACTAAACCAGACTCGCCTCCAGTTTCGCAGGTTCCAGTCCATTAATCAATGGACCCTCGGACCCTTGCACGTCGATGCTGTCGTCTCAGTACTACGCCAAAGTAAGGACGTCACTGATTAACCCACACCTATTTAAGTAAATGCCATGTTCGAAGTTCTGAAAGACCAGTGCCATACTTATAACTTCGGACGTAGTAATTGTAATTATAAGCCTATTCTACTAATTCATTTGGCATACGTCTCCATTAACTACCACTTTTGTTTTAAAAACGTCGTTTCTTTTTTTTGAGAGAGTATATATGTCCCTGATTAACCCACACCTATTTAAGTAAATGCCATGTTAGAAGTGCTGAAAGACCAGCGACACTACTTATAATTCCGGACGTAGTTAAACATCCGATGTGTAAAGGAAACTCGGATCAATCTGATTATATTGAGCATCCCTTTGATGGCTGACAATTTTGTAATTATAGGCCTATTCTACTAATTCATTTGGCATACGTCTCCATTAACTACCACTTTTGTTTTAAAAATGGCTGCGATGAAAAATTGCAGAGAATCCATAAAACACAGGTGACGGAAACGAAAGTGTTACATGCTTCAGCAATATTAAACTTTACATCATGTGACTGTTTGTCAGTCGCTGATTGGATGACACGGTTTAGGTTGCAATTTTCTGTCTGATGTTTGCCGCTTACATGGAGATTTATTTCCATCCCTCAGAGACGAATTGCAAATTACAAAACATTTTTGATCCCTAGCAATAAGTCACAGACAGTGTAGAGTTGTGCCCAAACTTGCCGCACATGGGAATAATTCCTTGGATCTTCAGAGTCGCTAGTGTACGAGATGTAGTATGAGAAAAGCCTCCTATCCACATTACACCTTTAGAACATGTTTGACACGATCACGTCTCGTACCTTAATGTATATATAACAATTACTCAATACATAGGAATTTAATACTACACACCTAGTCATTTTCATCACACGG
>JAVFBX010208557.1:0-12100 GCA_034783855.1 Mopalia kennerleyi
CAAACTGTAGCAAAATCACTTCACTTTGACTCATCACTTCAGTTTGACTTCTTGTTTGGTTAATTTATTATCTAATAATCTTTCAGTGTTTTTTAACATAATTACTAGAATGCAAACATCAGTACAATCAATAGGTATTAGATAAGAAAATTATATCCTTATATTGTAAAGTATAAACATCTCCAACACATTACAGTGATTTTTTGGATGTCCAATATTTCTTTTTCTTCATTTTCTCTACCATTTATACCTTTCAGATTCAGAACATCACTGAGTTTTTGATCACCTTTGTAATGCTAGTTGATGACCCAGAGAATCGATTGCAACGTCCAGTACCTTATAAAAACTGTCAACATATGGTTCCCCAGCATGAGTGTTCACACTCGGACAGATTCCCCTTCCCCTGTCCCTCATCTGAAGATATCAAATACAGAATGACCAGAGCCTCGATCGACTCCATTAACTTGTTTGTAGTGGAGTCCGGCAGTGCCCTGGACTTTCAGGTTTGTTTTAATTAACATTGTCATACATTAATTCATGATCCATGTCTTTGTTTATGGTCTATTTAGTACTGATGACAAGCTAGTGGACATCTTTGTTGCACACAATATGCACAAATATCACAATATTAAATTAAGGAAGAAAGTTCAATCCTATGCCCTTGTAAATATTAGAGGACTTCCAATGTTTTGAGCAGCCCCTGGTTAAGGTCAGTTTGTGGAAAATGGCAGTCGTGTCTTAACTTAGCACTGGAGGAAGTTTAACTTTCCAAATTTTTGAAAATGCTTGACATTTGAAGGTCGTGCTAGTGTAAATTTTTGTTGGAATTACACCCCCATCATTTAAGTTAAATACCCTTGATTACATTGTAAAATACCAATCAACCAAACCAACATTTTGTACTCCCTATTAGAGGCCATTTGGTCCTTACAGTTTAACATCAAACATATTTTTGTGTGAAATATCTTCTTTAATATACTTCAAAGATAAATCCTATTTTGTATGTTTTCAGTTGTTTCCTGCTCGTGTATCCACTTGTAACCTCCATGGTGTAGGCACTACGGCAGGAGTGACAGCCGTAGTGGATCACATCTACCTGAAGCAGTACATCTCTACAGCCCCTGAAGGTTCTGAGACACAGAGTATTGATACCTGGTTAGAATCTGGGGGATTCTCCCTGGGGCCTGTGAACATTGAGGCAGCCATGGCACTGCCATTCCCTGAGCTCCACACAATCCAAGACGAATTCCTCAAATATCATGACAAGAAGACCAAACGTCTCTGGCTACTGTGGTCAGATGAGGAATTGCTCAACCCTTATAAACACCAGGGAAAGTGTGGCTGCCAAGGTGGTTGTGAGTTTTTTGGCAAAAACAGGAATGGAATTGGATTCTTCCATCCAAAACGTTACACCAAAGACACTCGTTCAAAGGCAGTCTTCCAGATTTTCCCTCATGGCTCTGACCCTGGTTTTGGACAGAGCCTGCTTCATAAAGATCGCTTGATTTTTGATGTTGCCAGTACAGCAATCCCAGAGTCTCCAACCAATGGGAAAGGCTTTGCTTTTACTCGGGGATATATGAGCCCCGAGACTCCTATGACAAATAGTACAGTACTAGAAGATCTTAAACATGCTCAGACATTGAGTCTGTCCAGTGATCAAAGCATTTTGTACAGGAGTCAAATAAAGAAAGACTCAACAGTAAGTGGAAGTGATTCTGTGTTCGCCACTGATGGACATTATCCAAGGGCTTCTCGTGACAGTTCAGTGTCTACAATCAGCCCCAGTATCCCTAGTGAGTTCTTGCCAGATGACCCTATGCCTGATGCTTTTGATACAGATGGCTTGAGCAGTCCTGCAGCAACCACAACAACATCCTCAGACAGTCGGTCTTTCAAGTTTTCTAGTATAGGAAGCTCTCCTATTAGCCTGCCAGAAGGTGCCATTAAGTGGTATGATAGCCAGGCTTCCCAAAGTTCTCACAGTCAGCATACCTCTCCCATTGTTGGGGGTAGAAGAGATTCCAGGTCTTCTGCAGTGAGTTTCCACAGTGTTGGAACAAACTTTGATCGGACTCCATCTAAACAATCCTTATCAAGCCCCTTGTTGGGACGCTTGAATTCCAGCAATTCTTTACGTCTCAAATCTAGTGCTTCGATAGAAAGTGAAAAATATTTCTCAGCTGATGAGGACGTAATAATTACGCCGGAAATGGAAAGACACAGAATTTTGCAGCCAATCTCTGATATTGACGGTGAAGACCATGATTCTACATTAGTCTGTAGATCATCTGATATATCCCGACTAAGTGACTTCACTGCCGTAGATGAAGGTACAGTGTTGAACATGTATGGCTCGTCATCTTCACTCACCAGTTCAACCATATCCTACATGTCAGCTGGTACCACTCCCACTGAAACAGAATCACAGGAT
The DNA here is from genome assembly GCA_034783855.1 of Mopalia kennerleyi. Classification (NCBI taxonomy): domain Eukaryota; kingdom Metazoa; phylum Mollusca; class Polyplacophora; order Chitonida; family Mopaliidae; genus Mopalia; species Mopalia kennerleyi. The sequence continues at coordinate 2,435 of JAVFBX010208557.1, forward strand.
CTGCCAGAAGACTTCTCATTGGTTGATCTACATGGACAAATTAATCAGCCAATCACAAAGTCACCCATTTTAATGTCTTGTTATTCCAGTCACCTTACTCAGCTTCATTGTCAGAATTGGACGGCACCTCCACCTTTGCCCTATCTGATTCAGAGACAGGGACTGCGACATGACAGATCTTTCCAGTCGCATTCTTCAGTATCTGGCCACATCTTATCTCAATCCCCATCTTGGATTCCACATTTCATCTCGTCCAACCAAGGTTTTACAACTAGCATTATGAAGGCGAGGGGTGAGGTGCTCGGTTCTGATAGTACCCCTGAAAAAGACCCCAGACAAACTTTCTGGGACCAATCAGATTCAGATACAGCCGATTCTAGTACTCAAAAGGGAGAAGATGGTAGGAATAGTTTTAGTGGCTATAAGCTGTTTTCTTTATTAAATTATTTATGTCTTAAACAATTCTGATAGTTTTCTGCATTTGTGTTTAATTGAATCTACTTTTGTACTTACATGTGGTACAGTAATAATGGTTCTGTTAATCTTTCATATCCGATTCATATACTCCATTTATACACTGTGCTGTTTGCCATTTTTCATAACGTTATTATCAGGAGTTGGATTACTGATGTCCCATAATTTTAGTTTCAGATTCCTTCCCTTCTGAAAATATCTCTAAGACCTCAGCTGTGGTGAAAATTAAAGATTCCGTGGACATCCTGATCACCCCTCTTCTACTAGAATCAATCCAAAGGTGAGATTAGCATTTTGTATCTCCAGAAACACTTACTATCCTACTGCTATGCTGTCTGTGTCTGTCTAAAAACAGGAGGGCTCCTTGGCCGTGACTTTTTAGTTAGCAAGTGCACATACTAATCCTACTTCGATGTACTATTCATGGGTTTCAGTCCTGTCTACCATCAGGTATATGTGTGAGTCACACATTGTGGCTCCAGCGATCGCGGGGGTGGTTTTTACAAGGTTTCCTCTCGGTTTTCCACCTTAATTAGGCAAAGAACAATGTGAAGTGGAAAATTTGTCCTCGTATAAATGCAATACACCTGAATAGGACGTTTAACCCCAACCAAACAAACAAACAATATAAACATGGGTCGAGTCAGGTATATTGGTCAGTCTCAAGGGAAAGGTTTTTACATGGAAAGTTTGTATAAGTGAAATACCCTTGAGTAAAAACATTTAATCCCAATAAAAAAAAACAATATTAACTGGAATGCTATGAAACACAAATGCAATGTTGTAAAACTCAAATTACATAAAACCCACTTCTGAGTTTATCTAGAGATAGACCAAACTGGTCTCTGTGAGCCAGTCAATCACATTTGGCTACTCGTGGATCTATAATAATGATGGATAATGATTTATCTTCCTGTTTTAGATATGTGGAGGCTGTGATCCCTGTTCTCAGTGTTCTTCATCCTTCTTCAGTGATTGACTTCTTACATGGCCGTTGTTTGGATAAAGTTAAACTACAGAACACCTTTAAACAGGGTGTGACTGGAGATGATTCACCTGATGAGGCAGAAAGTCCCTGCAGTGAGGAAGAATTGGCTCTCAAACAGACAGACAGTCAGGATACTAGGACCACCAGTTTACAAGCACTTATCTCCCTTTCAAAGGTAACTCTTCTCTGTTTGGTGAATAAGACTACCATATTGCTTTGTACATGTGTTTGTGTATGCAACATAGAAACTTGTTTGAAGAATTAATCTTAAACGAAATGAGAAAAAAATTATAACTGTGGGTTAAAAGACATAAAGTTTGAGGTTTTAGGTGAAAGTGAAATGAGAAATTACATGAAATACCTGCGTAACTCAAACCTGTATTTATGTTTATAGTATTGGAACTTTTAAGTATTTCTGCTCAACACGATCAGAACTGGTTTCCTTTGTATATTTAAGAATGTCCGCAATTAATTTATTATTTGTAAGCAATTTTTTTTTCATTTTCCTGTCAGATTAATGTCTGTATCCTACAATCTTCAGTTGTGGAGGAGGTGATTTCGTTCTCAGCATTAGATCGGATTCATGAGCTAGCCTGTGTGTCTCTGTTAGCTGTGTGTGTGGATGACATCAGTTGTCAGGCTTTACTCAATGATCACTCCTGTAAGATTACACAACACAACAGCAGAGAGTCCAGTCTGCGCAAACTCAGCTCAGGTACCATGAATAGAAAAAGTAAGACGACGGTTAATGATGCTAAAGGGGACAATGAAGTTGAGTGTGACACAGAAGCGGAAGTACTGAGAGAAGAATCATTAGGGAAGCTACATATCGGCCGTGTTCACTGTCAGTTGAGAAGGCTTCTAAAAACTGGAGCTTACTCAGAGAGAGTCTTTCTTACAGCCATTCCGGAACATAAATCTAAGGTGTTATTTACATTTGATAAGAACAGTAACCCAGTCTCCTCACAGTCTGGACCACAAATGTCACCAAAGAGAACACGGAAATCCACCTTACTGCGAGAGCCCAAAGTGATTGATTCTGAAGACTCTATGGGATTTATAATGTTTGAGTGTGGTGTGGAGGACATAACCTTAACTGCTGTCAGGCGACTCGGATACAAGGACAGTACCAGTCGATTATTCCAGGAAAAAATGGCAGAGATTGAGCGAACCTTAAATGAAATGCAGGAAACCAACTTTGAAGTGGAGAATGAAACTAATCCATCTGCTGGATTCCGCCGTAGCAGTAGTAACTCTAGTCGTATTCATCCTAGTACTGAATCCTACTCCTCCTGGGACTCTAAAACGTCTATCCCATCAATGGCCAGCTCCCTGCCCAGCGTGGCACACATGGAACCTCTTGTAGGGGATGCCTCCAGTGTGGTCCTACAATTCTCAGATGTCTGGTTTCATTTTGCTTCACCACCTTCTCTTCCTAGGAAAAGACAAGCAGATTTCACAAGGTCAGAGTGAATACCATATCCTCACAAATACCTTGTATAATTGTACTGGAGTTGACTATTGTCTTTTATTTAACTACTGTAATAGGTTTGTGATAGTATTGCAATAGTAGACAACACTATTGCCCCAGGACACTATTGCGATACTTATGCAAGCGCAGGAGACTATTGTATGTAGAATTTATACAAAATTAAGCTCAGAATATATATTTTAAAGTAAAAAAATATGCATTATTATGTATATCCTTACGATACCATAACCTATAAACAAAATTAATTAATTAATAACATTTTCTCCATTTGAGTTTATTTAAGGAAGCAAATGTTGAGGATGGCATATGTATCTGAAAAAAGAGGTCAAAAATTGAAAATATCAATGGTTGGTATCTTGGTACCACTATTTCGGTAGACCAAAAAGTTGTCGACAGAAACTATTTCAAGTCTTGTAATCATACGGTTTTGAAACCATTCTGTGGCTAAAATACTGCTAAATGTACCATAAAACACCAATCAATTCACTAACCAATGAAACAAATCGATGTCTCATTAATGAAGTACTATCATTGGTTAATGTTTGTTGTTGATACAGGTTAGACTGGAATTTATTAAGCACAGCCACCCCTGCTATAAATGCCTGGTTAAACCCCAGTGATCGCCTTATGGTGGTGGTGGGGAAGCTGATGAAGACAGTCACCCACAGAACCAGCTCTATCATGGCATGTATCATGACAGAAGCTCTGGAAGTCCAGGGAATTCATATGCCATACAAGGTACACATACAGGGGCTTACTGGCTTAGTCAGATTTCAAAAGTATGGTGTCCAAAATGGTCATTTTGCTTCACTTTTTAAGTAACTGGGATTTCCAATTTGTACAGTTTCCCTTTCTCCTGCATGTAAGAGTTTCTTAGAACAAGGTGTAAAAACAAACAAACAAAAAATCAATTCACAGTGTTCAAAGGATGGGTAGACACACCTCTGCCTAAGCACTTGGTCGCATAGCGTTACATCTTGTACACTTGTAAGATTTTATGTATAAATGAGAGCGTGGCATCAAACAATTCATTATGGAGAATAGATTTTGTTCATATACTTTTTATCACATGAATTTGGTCAGTCTGTGATCTTGTTGTGAGAGAGCTACCTGTCCAATGGCTATGGGGCATGAACTTAAAACCAATCTGTTGAAAAAAAACAAACAAATAAGCTGTCTAAATTCTTTGCCTCAGTAGAATTATAGCAACAATGCACATAAATTCATAGAATGTCTAATTTTTTTTTCAGATAGTGATTAGTTATGCAATAAATTCACTATTTTCACCGGTATTTGAAATGAGATCTTTTATATCCTGATAAGAATTTGAATACACTTTTGGCATATTTTTTTCAGAGTAAGTTCAACAAGGTAACCGTGTTATCCAGGACACTGCAAGAAGATCCTTCCTGTCAGCTGATGAATGTGTTGAGGAAGTATTTACTGCGAGAAGGTACAGAACCTGTAGAGGATGCTATCCATGCTGACACTATCCCACAGATAATCACAATACAAAAGGGTATTCTTGCTTTGACAAGGCAATGGAAGAATGTCTTATACATGCCACAGCTAGTAAGTATGACGTTCAAGTCCAAGAAACCAGTCAGACCCTATGGAGTGAAATTTTCTATTCCAGAAGAAGAAGGCAGTAACTATTTCATGGAAGATGAAGAGGACACAGATGTGCTACTGAGTCCATTTGATGTAGTGGATGAGAAGATGTCTCTTCTGCAAGCAGAAGGAGGGTCTGTCCATCAGACGACTTCCATGCCAAGTCTTAACGGACGTAATTTGTCTGATCTACCACGGGAAACTGCCGAAGCTGAAACGTTTCATAATAAGCTCAAAGCCAATAACTCAGTGCCGGATTCTCAGTATCTGGACTCTCCAGAAAGACTAAATAACACCCCGAAAGCCTCCTTGATACCACATTCTATTTTAAAGAGAAACGGAAGCAATTTTAGTTTTGTCTCGAATGCTGGCAGTTCTTCAACCTTAGATCTAGGCGCAGGGGCCTCCCCACCAAGCACTCCTCTAAAACAAGGACCTTCTAAGCAGTCTATATTAAAGAAGAATGAGGAAAGAGAAGATTTGTACCGATGGATGGCTAGACAACGCGATGAACAGCAATTTCCATCACCAAAAGTTGCCATCCATTCAGCAGCCATGCGGCAGGATTCAACCCTATCTGGTTTTATTAATTCCTGGAATCAAGATGACAGTGGGAATGACTTGACATCTGAGAACCTCACATTAGCCACCTCCATTCTACAATTAGCTGATGCTCAGATTCTCTTCAAACCCTTTCTACAAAGCATTGGGTTACACGTAGAGGAGGTCAGATCCTCAGCTATGATGAAACGCTTCGGTGGAAATGTCTCATTGCAGGGTAGTTTCAACTCTCTGAAGATAGAGATTATAGATTCTGAAAATAACAGCTTTGCAAAAGGAAAAGGGAAAAGCAAATCACACTATATGCGTAAAATATTCCCAGAATCCCCTGCCTTTCATTGCCAGAAGTTCAATCTAAACATAGGGATGAAGGATGTAATTGATTTCGAAAAGAACCCAGGAACTGGTGAAAATAACAAGAGAAACAAATCGGCTCATAGTTTGAAGATTGCCATGCATAAACTGGAAGCCAAACCAGCTACCACCCAGGTTAACTTCCTTGTTGACTGTGAGGCTGTTACCCAGCACGTAGACATGTCACTGTTACGAGTTGTACACCAGTTCGCTACCATGATTAGTAATATCCAGAGCACAAGAGTTGAACTGCGTGAAAACAGAAGTAGTGAGATATGGACACGCACACACAGAAAACAGAATTCGAAGGATTCTACATCAAGTACATCAACACAAAGATCTGGAGTAGAGCATCAAGAACATCAGGGACATTCAAATTCAGAGGACCATGAACATTCAAATCCAGAGCATCGTGGACATTCAAATCCAGAGCACCAAGGGCACTCAAATCCAGAGCATCGTGGACATGTGAACACTGAGCCTCATAGGCATTTGAATCTAGACCCTCCCAGATTCACAGACTTAAAGTCTCCAGCTACACCTGCTACTGATCCTTCAAGAACAGACAGTAAAGCCAGTAAACAGACTAACCCTTCAAGGTCTTCTCCATTTGACAGGAATTTATCAGACTCCAAAAGACCTGACAGACTCACACTTTCTCTGAAGCGTAGGTCTGACAAATCCGCTAAAAAGAAGCAGAAGGAAGCTTTTTCAGCAACATTGACACCCAGGAGAGATTCAGTTTCAATAGACATGGTAGATTCCTCTTCACCCATACTGGCAGAGAAGACTATCGTTGATGAAATCAAAGAGAATACGCCCCAGTGCTGGAGAACTTTGTACCACTTATTAAACCTGTACTCAACTATGCCTGAACCGAAAACTGTCCACAAACGAACAGAAGCTTCTCGTCTTTCTGTGATTCACGAGGAGCCGGACCATGACTCTGTGCGTGGACGACAAAAATCTCCACTGGGAGATATTCCGGAGGCGGAAGGAGATCGTTTTGATTCACTGGCAGCTGAGGAAGAAAGAATGGAAGGTAGATTTGCTCAGACTTCCTTCAGCAGGACCAGATTCAAACAGAGTAAGTTTATGGATATATTGAAGTGACCCCAAATAAGAATTGATTAAAGGCTTTGATGATTTACTTAAATCAAGTAGGATACCATATTATCAAACATTTGACTGATGCTTGTAAGCTTCTTTCTCATCACCTGTTGATAATTTTATCTGCTTCAGGCATATATGTAAATTACCCATCGTGTTTGACTGGATAAACTTAAGTTTTATTTTTAGAACAAACTCTTAGTGTGTGTGATCCCAAAGGATACAGGATAGGGCATTAAAGACATTTTAATATTACTCTTATAATTCAGGCATCTACATCGGTGAGAGTACCCCATTGGTTGTGTATGGAGTAGCCAAGGTTAAGAAGGTTCGTATTCTGGCTGCTCTAGGGGGACTTCGACTGGAGGCTGAACTTCAGAATGCTCATGCTACTGGGGGATATAAGGAAAAGGTCAAAGGTTTCCTAAAGAGGAAGTCAGCTGACTCTTCTATCACGGGTTACGTCGGCCACACAATGATAGTTCTGAAAGAAGGCCAACCTCCCAGAAATCAGTTCAGGTGAGTTTTGTATTCGTGGAAAGGAGCCTCCTGTTGCCCTAGTGCTCCTTAAGCTAAGGGCCTAAGGAGGCTGATTTGTTTGTGATGTCTTTCGATTACGTCTTGAGGTTGTCCTGTTTCTGTTGGCTGCCACTGGCATCGCTGTTGGTTTCGTTAACCCTTTGGGCTGGCCTGCCTGTCATCAAGCAAACACATATATTGTCATTCCTGGATGAACAAAACCATATTTGTTAGAATCAAAGTTTTTATAATATTAAAGCTATAGTAAATAAAGATGGAGTAAATCAACTTGTTTTTTGCTAACAATTTAACGATTACTTACATTTTAAGCACATCATTCACAGATGACAGGTTCTATACAAGTGCTTCTGTTAAGATAAATGTGTTGATAGATTGCCATGATTTGCAGGAGAGTTGTATTTCAATATTGCAGTATTGCAATAAAGACACAAGGTCTATCTGAGTTAACAGTGCATTTATGCATTTACAATTGTAAAGCCATGGAATGAGTGGAACTGTGTTGAGTTGTAGATTACCTATCAATCATATTTTCTTCAATCTAAAATAACAGAACTGTGGTGAATGTGGACATTGGGACTTGTCACAGCCTTTACACCTCTGTGTTGAGACGAGGGAAGGAACACAACTCTGCCCTGATTGATATAGGGGTGATAGATATTAACATTCCTCAACACCCGGTCATTCTCCATGGTATGATGACACGGGGCTCCAGACAACTCAGCAGTACCTTACAGGAGTTCAGGTGGCCACTGGCCAGAGCCAGGTAACACACAGCTTGTTCTATATCCATATTTAAGTTTTAGATCAGTTTTACTGTATAAGTCACTTATTTTTAATATTTTACTTTTTTTTGTTTTGATTACCTTTTGTTTGTCTGTTTAAAACGATATCCTAGTTTATCACAGCTAAAAGTTAAAAAAAATTTCTCTTTAGATTATGAATGATATATGAATAACCTCTTTGAGGTCCGAACATTTAAAAACACTAAGTGTAAATGTTTAAACCAATGAAAGTAAAGAAAAGTTGTTCTCTCTTAGAGGTTCGCATTATTGATGTTTGGAATGCTAATGCTGATCCCAAAGTCGTTTTCTTTAACAGTCGTACTACAGTAGATACAGAATCCAACCTGTCCGCATCCCAAGCCACAGAGGAAGTGACTGCTGAAGATGTTAACGTTCGCTTCCACAGACCAGCTGTGGAGAAAACCCCTGGATTTAATGTCCGTGTGACTGCCACACTTCAAGGCTGGTGTATTGGAGCCTCTTTATTGCCATCTCTTAAGGCACAGTATAAGGTGAGATATTAAAACACCAATCAAACAAACAAACTTTTGTGAAAAACTGTCAAGTTAAAGTTTTTCTGAGAAGAGATAGCAGCTAGAATTTAAAGCTGATAACTTCAAAGCCCCATGGGGTTTTATTACCACCATTGAATACTTATAAATATTTATCTTGTATATTACTATTATGATGTTTGGTGAATGAATCCAATCAACTCCCCTAAAAGAGAAGACAGAGGAGAATACTTTTATCCCTTATCTGTCCATCTGTCTGTTATGCAATTAGTTTTTCACACAATTTGCAAAGCGGATTGAATTCAGCTTTTACTTATGAAAATATCTAAAAGATATCTGATTTCTGCACCATTTCGAACAGACAAGGGACTGATGTATTTCACTCAATACAGGTCTTGTTTTCCATACAGAATTATGTAGCAGTACCTCATTCACCTGAAATTTCGTCCATAAATATCTAATTTGGAAGTTATTAAAAGAACTGAAGAATTGTGTCTTTAAGACACATGGCACATGAGTCAGTTAGAAATGATCATTTTAAAAAAAAAAACATTGATTTGTTTTCCTAGATGCAATAATATTGTCACAACTAACAAATACTTGACAATTATGCACGATACATTAAAGGTGGTTGATTACATAGCAGGAGGTTTTGCTGGAAATAATTTAATGTTTCATTGAGTGCTTATGTTTATAACTTTATATTGCATATAGTTTCTCTGTACTTATAACATTTACTCTTATATTTTTTGTATTGTAGACTGGTAAAATCACTATATCTGGAATCACTGGAAAGAAGGCTAAATTCTCTGTGGATCTACCTACTCATAAACTCAGCTTCCAATCAAAGGTAGAACTCATTTGTTTCTTCAAATTATTTTGGAGGAACATTAATTTCCCAACACAGCATAATCAATTTATGATTGTAATAGCGCATCTATTTACCGTTGGATAACACCACTGTCATATTAATAAAACCATGAATCAATCAATCTGTCAATAGCCGTGCGCATAGAGGTTATCAAATTTAAAGTTTTATAGCACCATCGATATGTTTATTTTGTATTACTGAAGTCTGATATGCAAGGGCTTCTTTGAAAATAACTGATTAGATGTTTGCTGTAAGACACTTTTGACACGTCATCACAACTAATTCAGTATTTTTCTGTGCTTTTATCTATAGGTGACAACCAGAGAGACTATAATCCCGTCTTCAGCCAGTGTGGATCTGCCACCCATCCA
>JAVFBX010208568.1:0-12099 GCA_034783855.1 Mopalia kennerleyi
CCCCCCGCACCACCACCCTGTTTTTTTGTAGTAAGAGTATGGAACCAGAAACTGGGAAATTAGACAAGTTACAGCGGATATTTAGTTTTCAGTACAGATAAAAAGGTTTGATGATATATATAACCGAAAAAGAAACCAAGGCAGCTCAGTGACGTTTAAGAATTGGTGCAGATTAACTACAACACAACAAACCCCAGTTCTGACCTCGTTTTCCGGGAACTCACAAGACTTGCTTCTTTCAGAGTCGAGAGGCATTGATCTTTCTTTATTGCGTTTGCTCCCTTGACCATATTGTCTAGTGTGTCGCGTCAGCTGCCTTCGGATTTCCTTTCTCAAATTCGGTCCACGCACTCGAGAATACGACCACGTAGAAAAACATCAATTTACAGGAAAGTTTGTCCGTTCTTTAAGGAAGTACGCTTAGTAGTACTGCGCAAAACCGACTCTGCAATGAGACATATGTAAACTGTGACATAGGCTACAATCAATGTTGTGATCAATTTGTGAACGAGAAATTAATACCCGAGTCAGGCGAACTCTATAGAACGTATAGAAGAGTAGAACTGGCAAAATAATCGGATTTAACAACAGGGCAGTACTCACTACTGTCAACAGGAGAATGTGCTTCAGTTTTCCGTCGTCTTTGGGGAAATCAATGCAATGTATTGATGACATGTTATTATTTATTCCGAATAAATTTAAATAACAGTAGAATGAAGTTTCCCTTCCATGCTAAGAGAGACCGTTGGTGAGAATAGTGTGAAAATTGCCTCTTTAGGAGACATTGTGTTTAATAAGTTGTTTGTCTGATGAAATACACATCGCACTATATAACAGTATATTTTCACGTTTCGAACATCATCAACCCGGAATGTAAGGAATTGAAACATTATTTATAAAGAGAACGTGAAAAGATACGGTACCAGCCACACATTTTGAGGTAATATTTTATTATTGTATGAAAGCCATATTACAACAGTCAATGGTATTTCTTTTTTGCTTGATAAATAGCTTTTAAATATCCTTGGATATAATAGAATAAAACTATTCATCCCTTGGCCAACATTTTTACATAAAATAAAGGCTTTTCAAGTTTGGATTTTATGAGCCAAGACTGCTGTCTAAAAATCAAAATGTTGTTAAAATGAGTTAATAAATATGTTGATAGTTGACTTGTTATGACAAGATTGTTTGTTTGTTTGATTGAGGTTTGACGTCGTTCTCAAGGGTATTTCATTTATATGACGACCGTCTGTGGGTCGACAGACGGAATCGATCCTGTGAACGGTAAATCGAAGCAGGCGTAAGACAGCGCGCTCGCTAACCACTACGCCACGGCCGCGGGCCTGTAATTACACGAAGAAGGATTTTAGTTGTTTAGATATAAGGGAGTACTAGCTATATTGAAAACTAGGCTGACTTCCGTCACTCGGAAACTAACAACGATTATTTGTTAAGAAAAAAACCAAGCATAAACTACTTTATTACAAACGGAAATAAACATTGAACTTCAGTTACCATGATACGGAGACGTCTTTGCCATGCATATTTCGAAGCTCGTTTTCAAGGGGAAAACTGCCGACCTATGTTTATTATCTGTCATGCAGACGCTTTGGACTGCGGTACAGAAAGTGTGGTGGTATACCTCGTCAATTGTCTGAAACAGAAATAATATTTTTAGGAATCAGCTATACCTGAACTGGGGCCCGTTCCACAAAGCTATCTTAGCCTAAGTTCATCTTAGTTGTCATGGCGACAAGTGTTGAAGCTATTGTGTCGTCATGACAATTAAGGTCAACTTAGGCTAAGATCGCTTTGTGGATCTGGAGTTAATTGGGCTGGAGGACTATACATGTATATAGAATCATTTATCAGTGAATATAATGAAAATTGTTTATCATGGGGAAAACTCTGAATTTCATGTTTGTGGGTTGAAGGTCAAGACAACAATAACTATTTGATAAGTAAAATAAGTTTGTCACAGTGTAATCCATGGTGTTATGGAAATCGTATACGACTCCACTGGCCATAAATTGTTATTAATATTTTTGCCTTTTACATGTGTACAAGCCTTGAACATATATCAGACAACATAACTTAAACTTGTCCTGGGCTTTTAAGTAAATGTCAAATAATTTGATATAGTGTGTAGCATGTTCTTGGTACACGTGTCCTGTAAACTGTTGAAATTGACACCTGGCATCTGTCACTGATTATGTACACAGTCTCGGTATACTTCAATCAGATACGTTTATTGTACTTACAATCATTATTGACGTATACAAAACATACCGGTATCAGATATAGTACGAAGGTCTATAAACACTTGTTGTGCTTTGTGTTGACCTAATTTATGGAAATGTACAGCGCTTGATAATTGGCAAACCTTCAGCAGCTTCGTTTGTGTGGATTTCCCCGTGTGTTGATGAGAGCAAGGCAGATATTCTAGTAAAAAAGTATACATTTGATTTCTTGGAAATATAAGATTTTTGACTTTACTTGATTTATGTGTTTAATTTACAAAATATATAATTTCTACCATCATTAGAAATGATTTTCTTGTATAGCACTTCTATTCTTGGTGAAGTATTGAATCTGTCAAAGTCAGACATATTGCATTAAAAAACCCCGCATTGAAGGAAGTCAACAAATCTAACGTTAAAAGCTGTATGGCTGTATGTAGATTCCAATAAGCATACCCTAATGCATATTGAACATGACACATATATTTTAGAGTTCCACAATAATCATTAGTGTCCAATGTCGACTGTTCCCACTGAATGCAAAAAGTCACTCCTCGATTCTACAAAGACACACTGTTTGTGTCTTTCTCTTTTCACACGTACATTATCTTAATGAAGCGAATTTTAAAGCCCGGTTTATCAAGTCTTTAAAGAACTAGTATATTCTATACCTCCGGTCCCTTAGATCGGTTTATACTCTAGGAGAACAGGGTACTATGTTCTCCAGCATTGTTGGTTTGATTGAGGAATTACTCAAGGCCATTTCACACAAATGACGTGCTATCGCAGTGTGTGATGGAAACCACCCTTCTGGGAACATACAATGACGAGACACGACAATCACAGAACTCCGAGAGTATCGGGAAGACAACAAAGGAAGCTCTCTCCATACATGCCCACCATTCTCCCAGTCTAAGGACTTAATCTAGCCCAATTATTAACCAGGGGTTAATAGAAATCTTACGAACCCAAGCATTCAAAATTGACTATTTTCCCCCCAATATAAAATATATTTTTTACAATCGAAATTGAAGATTTTTCTCATTGAAGAGACGGCTCGTAGATTTGATATACCACAGCCTGATGCCTCTCTAAATATATAACTTCCAGTTTAAGAACTTTTCAACAGACATAATATTTGTTCTACAGTGTCGGCCAATCATTGCATTCCGTTGTCTTCAAAATATATATTTAAAACCTACGAATCCTTTCATTATCTTATAAGAAAGACTCTATTGGAAAACAAATGCAATGTCTTTCTTTCAGATTTAACCTGGTCCCAAGGTGGAGATACCGCAGCTCTATATATCATATCGTATAATAAATAATGCTGCTCGGGATTTATTGACAAAAACGCTTGCAGAGAAATAAAAGAATAAAGTAAAATTATTCACATACGCGTCCGTCTGGCGTGAGTTGTCAATTACCGCAGACGATACAAATAGCGCTGTATATGACACGATCGTATTAGAATGTTAAGATGTAAATTGTCAACAACTAAAAAACGTTCTGGATCTTTCGTGATGCATTGCGAGTTAACAAACCAAATCCTTAACTACAAGGTGCTAGTGGTAAGCGAATCATCCCAAGAGCATGATTATTAACACGTAACAATGGTTATGTTGTGGAGTATAGTTTCTTTAAGGTGAAGGGAATACTCTCCTGTTGAATGATACTACAACGCACACTGGTTGCAACCAGCTATATATACACAACTACTGGTCAGTTCTTTTCCAAAATTTCTCTTCATAGATGGTTTCATTTATTGTAAAAGGCGACTTTAATTGTTTCTGTGTTTTTTTGAAAGCCGGGATAAAACTAAGTGAAAATGACAGCACAGTTTATATGTATAAGCCTACTCCATGTATTATAATAATTTACATGCAGTTGATTTGAAACTGTAAAACTGTGCAGTACATTGAAGGCGCATAGCGATGATAACTATGTGCCCCGTCGCATACATAGGGCATATAATGTTTCCGAATCGCCGATACCAGCCGATAGTTCAGTGTTAATGCAACTCTATTACTTCCATACCAACATTAATATTACGACCACGGGGCGCATAAAATCCAAATGGAAAAACGTTTATGCCTTCGGAATACGTGAGACCCTTCTACTATATCCCAGTCTGTGACGTTGTTTACGATTCCAAAAATAGCCAAGGCGAGTTGATTCCATTGTGAGCCCACCTGAACTTGGAAGAGCCAATCGCCCGACCAGCTTTCTACTACGCTCCACTCCGATATGATCTCCTCGGCGGTATTGGATATTGTGTAACAGCCAGCCACGAGGCGCACAATGTTTACGTTGGCCACTTTTGACTTTATTTGGTCAGGTACGTGCCTCCTTTTTTAAATTAACCCAGGGTGTAGGCTGTCTGATGAATATATAAAGTATCAATCGTCTGTCAACAGACCCAATCATTTGTTGTCACCCACAACTGATGGCACGCCGCTTTTCCACTTCCGACTTTGACGTGTAAGTTTTCGAATTTATTTCATTTTTATTAGAGCCTTTTCTAAGTGTTTTGGATAGAACGTTTTAAACTCAAGTCTGTTTTTGTTTTATTTCACCATTCCTTTTCTACAGCTTTAAGTGTTTGATGGAGTTGTTTGTTGTATTCTCTGAGTTTGTGTCACTAAACGTTTTGAAATGCTTTAATACTGTGTCTGGGTGATCAGTGTTAAAAACACTAAACTGCATTTCCACATTGTCACAATATATACAATGGTGTCTTTGAATTTGTGTCTACGAAATACGGCCTTCGTTGTATGGCAGTCCAAGTGTATTCAGACAGATGTGCATGGGGGAGTGCTTATAATTCCATCTTGTAAGGAGCATAACATACAATGAAGAAACCACCGGAACCATTCTTGTTTGTTGATAACTTCTGCGCGATCATTGTTTGATCAATACAAGAAGTCGCTGACACACAGATTTTACAATCAAGCTATTCTATCTTCATTCTGTGGTGACTTGTACATATACTTGCTTCTAATGGCTAACCTTTCATCGCTTCTGATGGCTTGTCTCTGGCTGTTTCTAAGGGCTTATCTGTGATTGGATTGAATGGCTTACTGGTGTCTTATATAGTCCATTAGTGAGTGTTTACATAGGTGTGCATGTGCTGACGTGTAGTGTTGATCGGAAGGTGGTTATATTTAGTGTGTATTAGCGGATATTCCAAAAGGTTGTTAGAATGTATATCCAATTATGTCACGCGTGTCCTTCAATCCGGGATATATATTT
This sequence comes from Mopalia kennerleyi, assembly GCA_034783855.1. Taxonomy (NCBI): domain Eukaryota; kingdom Metazoa; phylum Mollusca; class Polyplacophora; order Chitonida; family Mopaliidae; genus Mopalia; species Mopalia kennerleyi. The sequence continues at coordinate 5,496 of JAVFBX010208568.1, forward strand.
ATGCAAGGTGCCTTCTTTACATATTGGAATTTACCTCGACACAACAATGTAAGAAAGTTTGGTCTTAGACAGAGGACTAAACAATACAGTATAGGTGCCTCAATCATGCAGCACGTGGGAACATAACACATTGTAAATAAGCCTTTTTTTAGCTTAAGGGTCTCTGGTTTAAATTTGTGATTAACAGATTTATGCATTCACTGTATATAAGCCGTAAGTCGTAACAAATACAATCATAACTTTATACAAGACATTCAAGTTTAGAGTTAGTAGCACACCTACAATACGTCCATAAAGGGGCCATTTATCCATAAAGAACGAACATACTTTAGCTGGGTTTAATGACCCCCCCGAACAAACATTGCATGTATTGTACAGATTAAATGTATCCATACCGCCAAACAGCAAGGATCGCCAATTTTAATATCTTAACCAGGATAAATTTCAGACTACAGGGTAAAAGAGATTCAATATACGTGTTATATAATGGGAAGGGGGGATCACGGGGGAGAGGTTCGGGGGGGGGGTCATTTACGTAATGTATTGTGGTAATATGGATCCATATATGGGCTATAACCAAGCAAGAGTCGCTGTCAATAGCATTTCGTGATCATATACCTCAGGCTACATTCAGATTTCTAGGCAGCCTAATAAATTACACTGTTTTAACATGTATAGTGAAGGGTATTGCTGCCGAAAAAGATTGATTTTCTATTTTTACGCGGAGACGATAAATATCGCATTTGTATGAAGTATCGGTCGGGAGCTTTCTGTCTTATGGCGTACTGGAGGACAATTTTAGACCACGTCAATGAAGCGATCGACGAAACTAGTAGCTGGCAGCATTGTCTGATCTAAAAATAGACTTCGATATTATCCTTAAAGGGAATTCTGCTCGGATACATCTACTACACGTCAGAAATAAATGGCACTACATAAAGTCTCCCGAGTCTAAGGTCTTATACGTTTGACATTTGAAGAGAAGGCTTGTCATATAACCTTTCTTAATATGGAAATCGTTTTTTTCAATTCTGCGATTGGTATATTTAGAAACCACATTCAGAGCAAAGTGAACAAAAACTACATTAGTAAAGCATGTTTGAGTGTAAACCGTGTCTCCAGCAAATTGTGGCATCGAAGCATCACAAGACGATTGACATAAAAGCAATATCGATCAAAATGAGTTTAACGTAAGACGGTTGAAAAATTGTGTCTCAACTGAACCTGTTAAATGCCAATGATTTAACCTCACCTCCTGAGTATCCATCAATGTAAATCAGGTTATCAAAATTAAGAGAGATATTTAGGTGTTTTTCTTTTTGAATGCATTCTAATACTAGTCTGTCTGTAAGTTGGTTATAGCGCATAGAGGTTCTGTCATCTGAGATAACACTCAGCAGCGCCATCGAGTGATGCCTTTTTATTTATTCGCAACGGCGATTATCAGGTTTTTGTGGAAAACTGTATTAACACCATGCAGTATATGGGGCATCGTACGATTGCTCCAATCCGGGTGGTTTTTGACAGCATCAATAATAATCATAAAGCGAATTGTAAGTTAAATAACAATGATCAATTTGCTCTCTGTGAAACATTATATATTTTCATACCTTTGAGCCAAAACGACGGTGCCTCGAGGGTTGTGTATTTTTCCTCTCCAAATGACAGGCAGATGTGCAATGACAAACACCAAATACCGGCTAAATGCTGATCTCATCAAGGAATAACAGCCAAGGTGTTCTTTGTTTCTTCCAAACAACAAGTACCTTGGTGTAAACACGATAATTAACTGGACCGAACTTTAAGAGCACCTATAACAACTGACGTATGTTCGCAGCCGTGGGTAAGTGCTAAGTGGTAAGCACGTTACTTACTAATCCTACTTCGATGTACCGTCCACGAGTTCGAGTCAGTCTGTCGACCATCAGGTATATGAGTAAGTCACACGATATGCCTGTGGCAATCGCACGAGGTTTTCTGGTATTCCACCGCATTTAAAGAGATAGACAACTGTTTTTCGACCTAAACTTACTATTTTTTTTGCATATTTGCAGACAAACATCTGTATTGCACTTGCATTCGAGTAAGCACAGCTGATTATAAGTTAATTTAACATTGTTCGAAAACACGGTCGGTCGCCAGTGTGTCCGTTTGCCAAGGCATCTATAACAACACGGCGTATAGCCTACATAGGCTTGATCACCGAAGCGCAATGTTAATCTGTTGTATACATATCAAAATAGCTCTTCGAGTAACATACACTAAACTATGCTCAGTTGACCGTTATGGTCTATTATTTGGCGTTTTAATGTAATTCAATATTACCAGAAGTCCTTACCCCTTTATTCATGTATTTGTATTAATGTAGGCAAAGAAATATATATGCCTGCTTGAGTCTCTACCAGCTCATCTTCCTATGCAAGGGTCAGTATGTGTAAGACGAGACCTCCACATTACTACCCCTTGCTGTAATTCAAAGGAAAAACGTGGCAAAAAAATAATAGGACTATGGTGTAAACAAGCAGCCAATCAAAAGTCGTTTACACATCAATGTTTACAACAAATAAGCTTGACGCCAATGCCAATTAACATGTCTGTGATGACGTCAAGACTCGTTAATGGGATTAAAATCGTGCATGTATATTACATATATACATAGTAGCTGTTTTAAACTCTAGCCAACTCAGGTTTTATCACATATATGGAGGCAAGGTAAGAAAGAAAGAGAGGCTTAATGCGACGATCTTCATTTCCGCCTTGCGTCGGGAAGATGCTACCAGCTACGATGTCTAACAGTCTAACGACTGAGCTACAGGGGAGTATGATAGACGCATAACCAGATTCTGTCCATCACCCTTTATGTGCGTGAAGCATTGAAGTAGATATATACCTGTATGGTGTTCTACTTATATACCCACTGCAATAACACAAATTAACGGTGTGTTTTATGGGTGACCTTGAATGAGTTTAATAATATAAACGTTCCATTTCTCTACAGAAGTCCTTGGTAGATATGATGCCATCAAGGTCGAGATTAGGTCGAACTTCTATAAATAGATGCAGCTTTCATTTGATCATATCGACAGAATACCAGAAACGTGAATGAGGCGCTATCGTTAAAGATAGACTTTATGTCTATGGGATTGTTGTTAATACGAATAGAAATATATTTTGCTTCGTTAAACTGCTGGATCATGTTAAAGATAGTGTACGATAACTCTTCTGTGCAACATTGCTGGATATTAAGTAGACGTAAAATATGTTTGCAGAAAGGCGAAAAGCAGAATCATTAAACTCAAATATAGCATAGGCCTATTGTTTCTTTAATTGTTTTAACTGTCGCTTCTTAGCGGTATGTCAGCAACATTTTAAAGGGCCAAATCAAATTGCTGGTAACTTATATAATTATGTGGCCTCCAGTGGTAGAATCTAGCTAAAGTTCAATTAATAAACTACAGTAGGTGTTCGTAGTACAATAATTGATCCCAAGATCATTTTCAAGAAGAATAGCCGATTAGTTTTGTTTTCTTCTTTACGGATAGAAATCAATAAACGGCTGATATATATAGCGGTCGATTTGACATGTCAATGTGTCTTGTCTTTAAAAATATCCCATCAATTCGGCTTATAGCCGTTCTCGTAAAATGTCATGGTGGCGCGCGCAAGGAGAAAAGTATCATTATTAAATACACAACGACTGGTTATGACGTTATGAGTTCTTGAGGTCAAAGCCTGATTACGTCACGGTTATCGATTCTTTACAGAGCTAGGGCTTGTTTGTGTGTGTATGAGAAGCCCTATGCTATACGGTCAGCTGTTTTTCCAGCTGTCAAGTAGCAAAGCGTGTTGCTCATGTATTTAGTACAGACGCCTAACAAGAATTCCACGCTACTCTGGACACTTACAATTCCGTGTGTCTGTTTCTCTTCGTTATCAGCATGACTGCAGCGGTCAGCAGCCACGAGAGATGTGCCACATGCAGGAAAGCGATGTTTAATAAACTCTACCACTGTAAGCATTGCAGGTAAGTCTCTATTCATTTTATGCCTCCTGTGTTAGTTTTCGGTGTCTGGCTAAAGTCTGAGCAAAAATCAATTTGCTTCCAAAAATAATCACGTTACCAAAAGCCATATGAGAAGCCAATTGGTATATATTCAGGTCATTTTACAAACTATATATAAATTGTATTATGTTTTTATCGGGACCTTTACAACATGTATGCATTAATTGGTGCTTAGCGCCATGCGCAATGGTATTCGTTGATAACAACGATCTGAGAGCAAAGAGTCTCGACCAAGCGAAAATAACATGTGGCGTGTTTTATTCTGCAACAAGGTCAATGTGCCCCTCTTTTATACTCAGCAAATACTGTATGGAAATGATTGAATCGTACTGACATACACAGTGGACATGCAACATTAAAGCACACTTGTATTTAATTTTGGATAACTGTAATTCTCAATCGTTTCTTTATTTTATGTTATGTTATGTCAAGTCGATGGTTCACTATTTTATAAGGTATAAGCGATTAACCTCTTTTAAACAAGAAGTCTGTTAACTATTGTTTATTAGCATGGCTTCTTATTCGATATACACGTGCATAACGTAGGTATATATACAAGTATGTATATTTTGAATCACATTAATCACAGTAGCTTAGGGATGATGGTTAATTAAGATCGATCACTAACAGAATAAGCTTTAAAATGCTCATGCCGCAAATCACATATTTCCTGTAGATCGGAAACATTGACAGTTCGCCATCAGTCCGTTTCAGAAAAACATACAAAAACTTAATAAAACTCAAATTTGTTTTGTTTATTTCTATTCTGTATGTTTAGAGGTAAGCAAACATATTTATCTATTTATATATTTGTAAGATCTCGATCAAATAAACTTCAGCTACACGATCAAAAACTAAATATAATCAATGGCTGTAGTGGCTGTCGCTAATGAGAGATGACAGCTATGTCACGGATCTCTATAACATACATGCGACCTGCTACTCGTCAGTTAAAATACAACATACTTAGCGTGTCAGGCTACATATATATAAATCTATCTATTGGCCCGGAATGATTATTTGCCGCAAAACCATTGGCTCACTTGTCGATTGATATAATATATACCATGTTATATGTAGTGTGCATTGGAGTTTATATACAGAGCCGAGTTCGATTCCCGGCGGAGGCAAACAAACTTTTCTTGGTCTTAAAATATATCTTAAACTCAAGTTGTTGTGTGTTACCGACTACATACAATTGATGCGATTCAGTATTACTTTGTTCTTTTTACTAAAACTTGAGTTTTACATCATATACACTGCGTCACTTATGTTTGTCAATGTTCAAAAAAGAAACCCTTAAAACGATATGTAAACGTTCTAAATACTATTTTAATTGGGATAGAATTATTAATTATGGTAAGTCATGAAGCGTCACAGTGTTGTGGAACCTTTTCTTGTTTTAACTGAACATAATCAAGACTTAAGTACACATGTACCACGGAATTTAGGTCATAAAATCTAAATATAGAATTTCCGATAGGATTTAATATATGCCCGAGGAATTGTATAAATTTTTATTGAATAGCTCCTGGCTCTCCACGTGGATTGTACCTGTTCTTACACCTTAGCTCGTTCCTGTTTTTGTAATATAATACATAAAAAACATTTATGTCATCTCTAGATAGTCCCTGTTCGGTCAAATACTTGAGGTTGTCTTCTGTGTTTTATACTTTACTTTAAATGGTAACATTTTTTATTTTCAATTAAAAGAACATAAAAGATATAAACACCAATGTAATAAATTATTTACCCATACTGTAGACCATCCTGCAGTTCCATCGACTGTGTGACCAATGGTATATTAGATATATACTTTTTATGAGTTATTTGTAATTAAGCAAGGAACAGTGTGAAATGGACAATTCGTCGTCTTATAAGTGAAATACCCTTGAGTACGTCGTTAAACCCCAAGCAAACAAACCCGGGCCTGTAGTACACTTCCGGTCGAGACACAAATTTAGTACCACTATGTCGCTATTTATTGATTCTTACATTTGGATTGTGTTGTTGTAGACGATTCAATCCGTTTATGTCAAACAACAAAGAAAAGGGTTACCAATATATCGAACTAAAGGGGGATACAGCTGCCTGATAAATTGGGTACGACACGATCTGAATGTATTTATTCATGCACAATTATAATGTGGCTGCAAAATGAGCTTATTTATGTTGCGTTCCAACTAGACCTATAAATATTTCAGTTGAATTCAATCACATTGTGACTCAAATTGTGGTGACTTTCTTCACACTGTGTTTTGCTTCCGGGATTTATAGTGTAGACTTCCTTATACTGTTTCCCTGCATTTAAAACCTTGTTGACGCCCTCCAAGGCGTGCCTCGGCCTTTCAAAGAGAATTAACTTCCTTATACTGTTTCCCTGCCTTTAAAACCTTGTTGACGCCCTCCAAGGCGTGTCTCGACCTTTCAAAGAGAATTAACTTCCTTATACTGTTTCCCTGCCTTTAAAACCTTGTTGACGCCCTCCAAGGCGTGCCTCGGCCTTTCAAAGAGAATTAACTTCCTTATACTGTTTCCCTG
>JAVFBX010208579.1:0-12099 GCA_034783855.1 Mopalia kennerleyi
TGTATGTGCTAATAAATGTAACATGTTTGAATCCCAATTTCTCCATAAGTCCGCCGATTTTTTCAATGAAACAAAGTAAAAATCGTCCAGTGGACATTGAATTATTTTAATAAGTTTTCTAGGTATCAACCATTTGGGAAGACCTTTAAGAAGCCAGACACCTGTCCAAATGGACACCCTGAAGTGAATAATTGCCTCATTTGGACACCCTGTTTTATAAAACTTTTACATACACAAGGGATAGGAAAACTGTCATAATTGGACACCCAGTTATTTTCAAGCTTTCCAAAAATGTAAACATACATTGTACATATGGACTGACCTATAATATTCGACAACATAATGGGCACAGAAAAATATTTCTCCCTACAATCAACCGAGGAGTCCACCAAGATATCAAAACCCAAATAAGAGAAACAGGTTCAATATGTGAAATGTTGGTTTTAAGTGTTACATTATTTATCAAGACATTGTATTATTTTTGTTTTCAGTCCCACATGAAGAATGTCTACAGAGTATTACAGTGTTCAGAGGAGGAATTAACTCATGTGGTATCCACTATGTCTGACGGCTGGAAATTTGAACAGGTAAAATGGAAGAGAAACTGTTAGCCTTATTGTACTGTTAAGTCTTCATGTATGCTGTTTAATTGTCGGTCCATATGTCCACACTTGTTTTTATACGCCCAAAAACTAAAAAGCCAATGTTTACGAAACTTGGTAGGCACATTAACCATTAACTGTAGTAGTGCCTTTTGGGGATTCATCATTTTAAAAATCAGTCCGCCTGGCCTGGCCGGATGGCTCCAATCCATTTCCGGAGCAGAACTCAAAAACTATAAAGACAAGTTTTATGAAACTTGGTAGGCACATTAACCATTAACTGTAGATGTGCCTTTTGCTATTGTAAATTCATAATTGTTTTTTTTATAGTTTTCTTGTTTCTTTGGATACAAAGTTAGACTTCGTAATAATCAGAAGTAAATTTTGTTTCCAGAGCAGAATTCGAAAACTATCAAGTTTTAGTGGTAGTGAGTGCGCCTACTAATCCTGCTTCGATGTACCGTTCATTAGATATGAGCTAGTCACAGGTTTTGGCTCTGGCAATCACGCAGGTGATTTTTAAGAGATTTCCTTTTGTCGTATAAGTGAAATAACCTTGAGTATGACGTTAAACCCCAATCAAACAAACAAAACAAACAATCTCTGCTTGTATAAGTGAAATGCCTTTAAGCACGGCGTTAAACACCAATCAATCAGTCAGTAAATCTTGCTTTCACTTCACCGCACGATAATCTTTGATATGTTTGCAGATGGTGAACATAGGGTCTCAATATAACTATGGGAGTGAGGATCATGCAGAGTTTCTATGTGTCGTCTCAAAGGAATGTCCTAATATAGTGAACGGACCGGACACAGAGCCCACAGATCGTGCCAAGGTCAGTTCACTCACATCTATACTCAATTGTCAAGGAAAGACACTTCACAGATAAAACTTTTGTGGGCTGAAAATGTTCTAATCAAAAATTGAATCATGTTTAAATGTAATAAATGATGAGACCCTTTCGTTGTCTGTTTAACTGCCATACTCTGTTTATAACACAGGTACAGTTTCCATGCGATTGGTCAATTAGATTTCTTGTAGGGCTAATTAACAAACTAATGAACTGGCATCAGACAAATCTGGAAGTCAATATTGCCAAGACTAACTTGATGGTTAAATTAACTTTTTAAATTTTTAAATTGATTTAACCAACAGAATAGAACTAAGATACAAGACATCTCACAGGATTCTTATTATTGCAGTATATTCACTAAGCTCTGTTGTGGTAAATGTATAATTATTTGTATTTTGTAGGTCTTACAACAGAAAGGTTCTCGGATGTGACAGACTGGTGATCATTAACATGAATGGTAGCTCTATCATGTAGGGACTCAACCAAGATCAAGAACTCCAATGACTGAGGTTTAGGTCTCCATCTTCAGGTTATAACCTTCACAGACGGTTAAATGATATTATTCTCGACTGAAATAGACTTTATATTTACTCTGATCTCTAAAACAAGTAAATAAACATTATTGTTATTTTTTTGTTTTCATCTGATTTAAAATTGGTGCATGTTGTCTGACCAACTGTCTGTCTGTTTGTTTGTATGTCCAATATTGGGACATCTACCTGTATACATACTCTACATCATGTCATTCAAATTATCAGTGTCAAACAAATTGTAGTACATTGAAAAAACGATTTTCTAAATATTTGATAGATGTTCTGTCTTTGTTACATTACTTGTATAATATTACCTAGACTTGGATTGACTTTCAATGTTTTAACAGTGGTAATTAAATAACTATCGATCTCTTTGTGGTGCCCCATTCCATTTTACTCCTGTTTAAGTGTTCCAATACCTCCATACATATTCAATAAATGAAGATTTTTACATATTCTATTACATCTAACTTATTCACCTCAATTAATGTAAGAAAAAAAAATAACTATCAGTGAAAATATTGTTTAATAAATAAACACTGCATAAGGCCTAGTTATTACCTTATGTGGTTTCCTTTTTGTGATGAGGTAAATGGATTACCATGACAAAGTGGAAGGGTAAACATACGCCAGGCATAGATGCAAAACACATTAGAGATTGATCAGAGAAAAGCTTTGAAGTTAATTTATTCAGTACATGTGCTACTTTCTGGATTGATGTGAATTTTTTTTTCATAAAATATCATAGTGGTTTATGCCACATCAAAAGTAAGCAGAGGAAAAAGACAGCCTTTTAGTGTTCAGCTGGAATTACCATTTTCTTTGGCTCAGCTCAGTAAATCATTAATAGCTGATAAACATGGCTTCATCGTGGCTAACATGACTTTCTTCAGTATTAAGATGAAAGTGATTTCAAACTCATTGATTGTCTAGCAGGACCAGTAATGTCAATTTGCCATCTAACACAAGGTGAACTATATCGAGGCTAAGCAGATTATGTTCAGTTGCAATATGTTTTGCTGGTTTGAAAAAGCGTATGAGTATCATTGACACAAATGCTAGATGCATAGACTGGGCTAATCAAGTAATTATATTATATCATGTCCTAGACTAGTATTTACAATCAGTGCCCAAACTTTACTATGCATATAATCATGTGTAGCTAGAAAAGTGTCATGAACTGAACTAGTTAGGCTTGTGTTTTGTAAATTATGGCTCATATGGCAAAACAAAAAAAATATTTAAATTAATTATACGAGAAAACATTCTATCTTTACCCGAGGACTCCAAATCTCCGACACTGGTGTGTCAAAAAGGATGGTTATAAAGAATAAGCGGTATTATAACATGGGTGCCTTTTGATATATTATCACTGCTCAGTATACACCATTAATTATGTAACGGCTGCTTTTGTTTTGATACGAAGTGCGACCCTCTGGCAAGTGTCGGTTCTTAGGGCTAAAGGAACATTGATTTTACAACAGAACAAACAAACAATGCACATTTTTAAAAAGAGCCTGTGTGACTTTTGACCTTTGTAGAACATTGTGTCAGATAAGTGAAATGCACACAAATCAATCAAATATTATAAATTGATAAATCTGTTATATGAATCTGTTTCATACTATACAGTTAAGGCTGGATAATTGCTATAAAATAAAAAAATTACAAATTTTTAATTCATGCTAGTATTTATGTAGTGTGTGTTTTTCAAAATGTGATTGTATTGTGAGCTGCCGTAGCTCAGTCTGTAGAATGTTAGCCAAAGGTCCTGGGCTCAATCCCCAGTGGAGGCATGCACACTTGTCTTTCTCTGCATATATATAATTATAAAACAAGTACTGACTGCTGTAAAAATGAACGTGGTATGTTTATATTGTAAGATGTTGTTAATAGAGGAAGATATTCATCTGACAAAATGGGACTATTTGTACATGAAAAGAATTTTGTGTATTGTGTTTGTTTGTTTTTTGTAATAAGTGTTTGGATCAAAAAAGATAGGAATGAGTGTGATCAAAACTGTTAATTAATTTTGCTCTGTTCAATAATTAAATCTATTGACTTTGTTTGATAGAGTAAATTTCCCTCTTTTCTTCACCATTGCTATGTAAATAATGTTTCCAGTGGTGCCAAGGGTGCTTCGTTCACCCTTTGGGCTGGCACTCATATAAGTGAACTAACCTTAAGTACATTGTTAAGCCCCAATCAAACAAACAATCTTCACCAGTACATGTGTCACAGAAAGCAATATAGGTGATCAGACTAGATTTTCCCTGTTTCTAGAGACACTGACATTTTTAGTTTAATTTTTATGGAGTACGATGTAAAGCAAAAATCAAAGTAAGCTTCTGACTTAAACTGCATGGTTTGTTTTAACTACCAGCCACTTCTTCCTTTTAAATGTGTTTTGGACAATTTCATCTTGCTTCTGAATGTGCTTCTGTTTATCATTATTTGCATAAATGTTCGCTTCATGTTAATACCATTGATAATTATGTTATAGTTAGCTCTGCCTTAGTTTATTCATTTCAAACATGACATTTTTTATATATGAATTCTATTCAAAAGTTGTCTCACAAAGTGATCGAATAATACATGGCTTAGGTCATGTGGTGAGGGCTGGCGCTAGAGACTGATCTAAAGCTATGCTCATTATATTCTCAATGGTGTCCATGATACCTGTCCTCACTGCTTAATGGTTGACATTACATTCATCATTGTAGGATGACACAAATTTATTCAATAACCCACAACATTCTCATATCACCAAACAAATATTGCTAATTTAGAGGTACTGGCTAGTTTAATGTCAAAATATAACACCAACACGCACATTCCAAAAACACCGCATGTAAATCTGTCAGGGAAAGGCCACTACACTGAGTACAACAAAATGAAATTCTAAAAAAATGATTTTTCTTTGGATATCACCATACATGTACAGGAGAACTGTTACATGTATTTTACATTTGAGACATGCATGCTGATCAAATATATACCCATCACAAATCGTTACATTTCTATTATAGGATCATATAATTGCAAAACAAACTGGTTTGACAATTTACTTGTTGATCATTTCTTCAGTAAAGTGTAGACTCTTTAACACACTTTCTAAGCGCTATTTATGAAGAAAATGCATTTATTGATAAAATGACAAACCATGACCATTATATCAACAAAAATTCAATCTTATTGAAAGTAAGTTCTAGTATGTGTTAGCAAAACGCTTACTATTCCCAGCTTTATTATTTAATTTGGAAGTCACCGTAAGTTTTGAAGTTACAGGCTTTAAAATGGCTGATATGGGCTGTCTGAATGACAGTGTCAAACTTAGGAAGTTGAATTCAAACAGGATCAATGTATTTGTGATGTATTTTGAGTTATTGCCCACTTTTGAATCTGGTAGTTTTGTTTTAATTTTTTAATTTATGAGATAGTTCTTATGTTATTTTGGTTGTGTATTATCCGTCCTGTTGTCTGACAGGTAGTCTGAAAGTGTCCAAAATTGGGTTTTACTTAAATGTGATTATATAGTGCTATATTTTTCTTTCTTTTTTTTAATTTTTTTTTCTCTTTATATCTCTATGTAAGGGACTTGAAGGAGTGTCCTTCGTGTGAAATCAATGTTTTGTCGGCTAAATCCATGCTAAGTGCAATATTGGTTAAAAAAGAATTTAAAAATGTGTATGTGAATGTCATCCTTTATCTATTTCTAAAACGCTATCACACTGGCACATCCTTTCTATACATATGGAAATAATTATGTGTGATGTTTTTAATTCCAGCTTTTAATAATCTGCTAATTATGAAATCATTACGTTAAGTATTCCGGGCCCTCGGCCATGGCTTAGTGGTTATTGAATCACATAATAATCCTACTTCAATGTACTGCTCACAGTATCCAGTCCATCTGTCGACTGAGCCATTTGATGTGGGTCTTGAAACTGTGGGGGTGGTTTTTACGAGGTTTCCTCTCACTTTTCAATCCTAATTAAGCAAGGAACAGTGTGAAGTGAACAATCTGTCCTCATATAAGTGAAATACCCTTGAGTACGCCATAAATCACCAATCAAACAATCAAACAAATCATGCATTCCCACATAAAAAGAATCTTGAAATTTTGGCAAGGGATGTTCACTAAGGTTCTGACATTCATAGCATGTCAAATTACTAATCTGTCTGAAGTAAACGAAATAGTAGTGTTGGTTTAGTGACCATCAATTCATACAGTATACAAAATTGAAATACAAGAGTCTTATGCAACATGGATAGCAACTTAATCTAGACTTTTTGTGTATTGTTATTCTAAGTTGTATCAAGATGTAACACAAATGAAGGACCCTGAAAGCTTATGACTTCCTTGTGTAGAATGTGAAATACCGTTGAGTACAAGGTTTTGCTAATCAACTCCAAACACATGTGTCTAATATTGTAAAACTCAAGCTACACAGACGTCCCTCACATTTTCAGAATCAGGTTTGAGGGCTTCAATTAAAGGGTACCAGCTAACTAATTAGCTCATGTTCATCTTAATTGTCAGTTGCCATGGTAATTGAGATCAACTTACAGGCTTCGTAGAACCATACCCAGGAGTGATATTCCCATTTAGTATATACATATAAATGCTCACACTATACAGATGTATATAGGCAACTAAAGTGTATTCTGTGTAAACAGATGAATTTTTGTTTATAACCTCATTCTCTTAGTTGATGTAAAGAAATGTTTAAAATAAATATGCAAGCATTATTAGCAAGTAAGTGTCATTTGCAAACATATGTGATATGACATGAAATAATGAAAGGGAATCTTTGGATCAAGATGTGGATATTATAATCTATCATTAAAAAAATGTTCTCTGTCAGAATCTGTAGAAGAGTTGTCTGCTCTTAACAACCTTACAGTTTCAAAACCTGCTGAAAATTTGAATCCAGATGCTCATTCGTCTCATTGTTCTGGGAGAACGGGAAATGATGTCCGCATTTAATAGTTAGTAAAATATTGTTATTATGTCAAGGATTGTATTCCATGTTGATCAATGTAATTCTTTCCACTGTCGATTGTTGGACATTTATTTGTATGTATTCAGAATGACAATTATGAAATTATCGTGAACAATGTTTATGTTATGACTGATGCCATAATGAGGTTGTTTGGTGACTGAATAGCTGAATGTGGCAGGGTTGTTTATTGATCAGTAAGCCAGATCTGTAAAGTACGGGTGCCCAAACTTTTGACCTCGATCAGGCCCTGCTTTGTATGACATGTGTTTTACATAGGATGGTACATATCAATGTGGCCAAATAAGTATTCTGTCACCAGAACGAAACCATTGGCAGTCACATCGTATTTCAACTTTTCCTCATGCATTGTAATATAAGCTGTGTAAAAGCCTATACTAGGATTTATGTTTTCATTTCTATGTAATAATGTACATATTCAGATGGGCCCTTCATTATTTCCCTGTGTGATTCAATGTACATTCTTTATGTTCAGTCCACTCTTCATTGTTGATTTGTATGAATTTCTGCCCACCTATCTCCAGTACTGTCATCTTCATATTCCTATGTAATAATAAATGTTATATTATATGTATTGTGAACGAATCCTACCGTTTCATTTTCTTTTTTTCTCAAAGACATATTTCAAGCGTTTATTATTGTTTTGTATACACAGATAACCAGGAATAATGTGATTTAATATCAGTTATTATTCCATGGCTTGTTCTGTCGGACTTCCAGGTGTTCACTATGGGCTCTTTGCCCAACCTCTAAGCCACATTGCTCAAATAAATATGGCGGTGGTTAGTGGTTCGCTTACTGAGCAGATGCTATATTTATATAAACAAAAATCATTTTATTTTAACCAGCTGACAAAAGATGGCGAACGAAATCCATTAGGTCATGTAATAAATGGGTTCAGACTGCAGTTATTTATGCCGTATCTAAGATCGCGGCCAGTTTATTGGCTGTCTGAAAACCACTTTATTCGGAACCGATCAGATCCTGTATAAAGATTTAAACTACAGATAGCTGTAGAGGATTTTAATTGGTTTTCTTAAAAAGCAAACCATATTCTGTCAATCCGTGACAAAATTGCCTTCTCTGTGAGCAGTTTTTACGAGAGGGTTTGTATATAAATATCCACTGGTGAGTGAATGTAGGCGGGAGAGAGCTTACTGTCGTCCTGGGGCCAGTTGCTCGAAAGGTTGTTAGTGGCTTACACCAAATCAAACTGCTAATAGTGGATAAGATACAGACATTCAACAGGGCATTACGTTTCTCTAATAGTGGATGGAATTTAATAGTGCTTCGAACAACCGGTCAGTACATGAGGTCGGTTGCCCGAAGGGCTATTAAATTTGAGATACGTGGCTATAAGATGACGTAGCGCCATGCTGTTGATTGTCCATGGCCCTTGGTGGTCTCTGAGCTAAGATGCCCACTTGTTTCCACTGACACAAATGCTGGTTTCTTTCACCTCATATACTCGTGGCTTTGAACGTTATACTGGATGATCAAAGATTGTTTGTATTAGAGATACCCTAGCAGTCAATCTTTTGTCACAACACGTTTTCCGATTTGTCTTGAATTGTATTACATGTATGTGTCAACATGACGACGGATGGTGACTCTTCTGGACATTTGCTATTTATTAAATATCGTATATACATAAAGACAAGTGACCAGTTTCACTTTCCAATATTTACACGATATTTAATAATTTGTAATCCATGATATTTGAAAAGTGACAACTCGACACATCATTCGCCCCCATTAAAAGAGAGTCCATTATAGAAACCCGGGAATTTCATGTACAATCGAACGACTGGGGATTTCAACTGTATTTCATTTGCATCTTAATAGTTTTTTATATATAATCATTTCAATTGTGAAGGAAATGTTGTTAGATGAGAACGACCATTTTTCTTTTCGAAATTATTGGAACTCTCCTGCCTACATTTTTAAATACCATAGGAGACTGATCCTCCGGCACTAGAAGCCTATCTAAATTTGCCACGATGCTCTTCGAGTATAGGGGCAGCACGATAGTAGCAGCTTCCTACATCACGTTCTTCGAAAGAGATCGTCTTCAACTTTTCAGATTTTTTCAGTAACGTAACATAGTCAATATGTCTTCGCTGGAGTCTGCGCATGTAACTCCGATTTCCTACTAAAGCTCATTCGGAAAATCGGCGAAGGCTTATTGTCCCAAGTAGACTGGTAGTATCTTTGAATACATCACGGAACTATTGAGACTGGTTGCCGTCCGACCTCGTAAGGTCTAGCAACTTAAGTTAATAATATTTAATAGAAGAAGATCCGCAAATAAAGCTAACTTAACAATTTTAGTACTCATATGAGGTATTCAATAACCTAGGTCAGTGGTTGAATATTTCTCGAGAAAACCTGCATGCCAGACAGTTATATTGATGACTGTCCAAATGGTCTGATGACCGCTGCTGTAAATCCGAAAGGTATTTGGGTTATCCACACGACCATGGCGTTTTCTGTATTGTTCTAATGGTTATGCATGCTTGGAAAGAACCTGCCACCAATATGAATAGTCGTGTTAGAAACAAGCATGGCAGAGATAGACGTCATTTCCAGCACCCTTAAATTAAGACAGACAACTTCCACTCCCTCTTCCCCGAATAACACATACATACAAACACACACCCTCGATCTGCAGTAGATCTAAGACATTAAGTTTCACGGTACTCGCCTAGGCTGTTCAATATCTGAGACTGGGGTGTTGAGAACGATCTGCGAGAACACGCTCAATAAGAATAACACGATCACCTTGATGATCATTTGTGAAAGGAGGGGCTGGAAAGAGGCCAGTACTCCCTGCCCGTGTTGGTTTAAATGTTGCGATGGGAGTGCTTTTGAGGGATGTCAGCTGTTGAAATGTGATTGAAAAGGAGGTGCCGTTTTCTTCAGACACTGCTAAAATGCCTCAATTCATAAAAAGTGTTACGGGCCATCGCTACTGGAGAAGGAGATCTGCTACTTATTGTTTTCATATCACTAGAAGCTCCGACTGGTTTAATCTTGTTCGTGATAATGTCTTAAATCTTTGTTATAGTTGATCGGCGTTAGACAAGGTATTCGCCTCCACACCACTGTATGATCTCTGAACATATTTTCCACCCTGATGCCAATCTCTGTTTCTAAAACACTTGTTTCAGAGGATTTAACTTGTCGCACTGATTACCGACTATCCTCCTAGGTTCGCAGTTAACATTTATACACCTGTCGTACATTTCTATAGCAATTAGATGATCCCAACAAAGCACTTGTTATGAGCAGTTCGTCGTACAATCTGTTAATATTGTACGCACTTGGGACTAGTATACTCATCCCAGTACAGACCAAGCAACAAATGGACACCACCGAGATCCGTTGCTGAACTCCAACGACTCATCCAAGTTTGTTGAACTTCTCATAACTGCCGACGTACTGAGAGTCCTGGGGGATTCTCTGATAGAATTAAATTTATAGCACAACCTGTCAATAGTCAACTGTATGCGGAAGGAACATGAATAAACGGTTAACCAAAATGGCATATATGCTGATCAAGTGTTGTTTCAGAGCCCCAATGTTGAGGTCTAAAACTGCAACCCAAACGCTTTACGATGGAGTTTACCTTCCTATACGATGACAATCTTGTCTGAACTCCTCTTCTTCCAGAGCAGTGATTTAAGGAGGTTGTAACTGCTGACCTGGGTAAATTATTTCCAAAACTGTTCCCACCAGTAACAGAAATTTCCCGTTCCCTCGTTTCTTCGGTGACACTTCTCTGATAAGTTGGTTTAAAGGACCTAGAGTGGCCTATCGGGCCACCATCAACTTGATCAGATGCAAACTTGGATTTGGAAAAACCAAAACGGCGAATTGAAAAGATCGATATATTGACCTCTGAGCACTATGGGTATAGCATTTTTGCAATAAGCGAATTATGCTGCGAATAAGCTTGTTATACTTTTCAGATATTTGTTCGGAGTTAAGTGAGCCTCGTGAGGTGATTCAAAAAAGGGAACTTTTCCGGACTTTTCATCAACTTCCTTGTACTCGGAATGGTTCATCTGGGCATCCATGTCGCATTGATGCAATTGCTTGTTTAATGTCAGCTAAAGCATACAAGACATCCACCCTAAACAGATTGAACTTTCTCTGTATGACAAATTCACATTCCGGTGGAATAATTTCATTCCAATCAAATATTGTCAGAGTTCTCATTTTTCCACCAAGATACGCATTACCGCTGGAAATATTTTCCATACTACAAACAGAAATAAACTCATATGTCCTGGTGACGAACCAGAAATACTAGTAGAATGCACAATCCCCTTACACCTTCTCTGTCCCTCAATCCTGTCTCAGATACAAAATTAATGTTTGCCTTTGTAATCCCTACAGCTCAGTTAAAATGAAAAAAGTTTGTAAACCGGCCACAGTTCGGCTTGAAAATTAGATGGTATAATTCAACACAAGAAATAATGCCCGTTTCACCTATATTCATTTTATTGCAATTCATTTACCTTAGCTACAGTGTTTGAACGTCCCCATTTGTGTAGCCTAATTGCCTTACTTCGGATGTTGAATAAAACTCAAATCTTCAATTAAATAGACTAACTGGCTTAATACAGGTTTTATATCTTAATCGAATAAATTCTGTATCCTTTTGTTAGGTAAACCTGCCTAAAAAGTGCCAAGTGTACTGTCATTGTGGAAGAGATAAAATTGGAGGGTTGGCAACAGATACTTCAATCATATCTTCGTGTTTTTTACAAGGCTAATGGGCTATTCCAATTCTCGTTTGTCATATAAAATGTTTTAGAAAGTTCAGTAAATCAAATAGTATTGGACAGTACTATAATAGAACCCATTCTAGCCAGCAAGTGAAACAATTGAAACTATGCATGTGTAGCCTACTCTTACTCTGTATCTCTATATAAGCTATGCTACATTGTAGACTATTAGAGATGCTGAATTAATTCTGCATCTACTCTGTACCTTGACACCCGCTTTAAAGCGATACTCCGGGCTGCAATAACCCCTATATCAATTGAAAGGTTACCATTAAATATACTTAAATATGGCA
>JAVFBX010208590.1:0-12098 GCA_034783855.1 Mopalia kennerleyi
GTGTTTTTAATATATATTTTCCACATACCACTTTAGTTTAATTACGTTTCTAACACCTTTCCTTAATTCTATAATAAAAGTGAGCAAAATGGACAACACAGGCTCACAATTTGAGAGTTAATTACGTTTCTAACACCTTTCCTTAATTGTATACGGTAATAAAAGTGAGCAGACAATTAGAAAAGGAAATATTATGTACAACTGGAAAGCTGTATCTGTCCAATTATGGTTTGACCACTATGGATACCTTTCACGACAGTGTTGGTTTTGCGCTTTGGTAGCAATCAGATTAAAATAAATCATTTTGGAAAGTAGTAAATCTGTTGTTGTTGTTGTTCTTCTTCTTCTTCTCCTTGATGTTCTTGTCTTAGTAATAACAAAGCCGTCAACGGTCTTTCAGTGTTGCTATCTGATATGATTTTTTCATTATTCACACAATGTGTACACAGAAAACGATTAATGAGATGTAGTTTGGTGAATAAAGAAAAGTAAAAGCCCTGTTTGCCCGCATCATCCTAACACATGGTATCTCTATATATAGACTCATACGGAGAAACCATGCTGTACAACGCTGCTCGTTTGTATTCTGACCAAGCCTCAAATGCTAGATTTCTATTGGCAGCATACACCCAAAATCGTGGGAATCCGGCATATCAGCGACGCTCTATCACACAACAGTCCTGTGTATTTGTTTTAATAGTCCTCTTTAAACATCTTTAGACTCCAACATTTGACTAAAACCGTCGCCGTCTTACTTCCTTGCCTTGCGTACAGCCCGTCTGCGTTGAAAAGCTAAACGGTACTCCTGTATAGTAGACCTGCTGTCGTTCAATCGGCTTCTTCTACTGACCGGTGGATTTAGGGGAAACCCCCGGACGGGACTTCATTATGTGGCCTTTAATAGTCGACTCACATAACACAATAGGGGTTTCTTACGTGCCAAGGTTAATACACTCATGTTAAACCTTGCCCCGCAAAGATGGTTTGCCTGCTACTTGTTGATAATATCCTTGCCAAATTTATCTTTTCGCTTGATTAGAGAATATTGATGAACCGAGAGAGTGACGGTATTGTCTTTTATTCTGATCGAAGGCTCTCGGGAATGTGAAATACCAATGACTTTAAGATAACATCTGCTATGTACTCAAGAGTGTAATCATTCTGTTGTGCAGCTCAAAGTCTTGGAAACATTCGTCAACACCATGATTGAAGATAGGCTCCAAAGATAATCAGCCATAGAATTAAGCGCTGCAAGCGGTGACGATGATTGTCTTTTATGACTTCTATGTCTTAACTTACAAATGCTGATACCAAGTCGACTAATTATTCTCGCGCGAAGTTGCAATTATATAACAAATTTCGTGTGGTTACATACTGTTGGGTTTTATCTAAGCACAATATTGCTGTGTTATTACAGAAAAAATAAACACACTTAAGCACCTCTCACAAGGGCTTTTTTAACGAATCGTCTTTGTGTGGGTGAGATATTTCGTCATGTTGACACTTATATGCGTTCTGGTCATACATTCTATCTTAATGACCACCCTTGGTCAAAAAATTTAAGTAGTATACATGTTGTTTATATTTATAGTATACATAGTATATCCTAGGGTAAACATAACTCATCCACGTATACATTCTAGTGATACCAAACCTCAAGGTGTTATCCACCAATCAATCTGTTATTCTAGCGATCAGGATCGATACAGAAAGTTAAATTATGTGATCAGCGTTTTACCCGCATAGCGAAGCATTTCGACAGTCAAATCTTCTGCGACGAAATGATTCTTGTGCTTTTGGAATGTTTTACAACTATTGTGTTTAGCATATAAATAGATTTTATTTTATTTTAGAAAAAGGAAATCTCATGCTTCGAACTGTAGTTTTAAAATATCGTGAAAAATTAACCCCAGATACAGGTGGGGTTTCCTCTCCAGCAAGATGGTAAATGTAATTATTGTTCTGTATAGTTATATACATAGGGCCTATGTCACGTTACATATAGTTGGCAACAGGCTTGCTTTAATTCCACTACTTCAACGATGGGCAGCTTGCTTTAATAGTC
Organism: Mopalia kennerleyi; assembly: GCA_034783855.1. Lineage (NCBI taxonomy): Eukaryota > Metazoa > Mollusca > Polyplacophora > Chitonida > Mopaliidae > Mopalia > Mopalia kennerleyi. The sequence goes on from JAVFBX010208590.1 coordinate 2,066, forward strand.
TCAAGCTTTATTAACATTTACATTAGGGAGCGTGTGACGACCATTTGATTCAACCTATAGCCTAGACTCTTCGGCATATTGCTAAACACATGCATAAACAGTTACAGCAGAATTTTCAGAATGTTAATATCTAGTCCATTGCTATTACCTTAAAAGGCTCTATAAATCTGGATAATTTAGTCCCACCATAACTTTAGTGATGCTGATAACAATAACATTATTGTGGTTATAAAATCTGAATTTATTTTGACAAAACTCGATACCTTGAAATGAGATAGAGTTTATAATGTGTTATGTGAAAACATTTTTCAATTAAATAGATGAATGTTACATGCATCAGTCATAACATAAATCCAATTGCGTCATCAGTTTTTGAAATCTATTTGATCTGGAAATAATGTTATGATCACAGCTTATATGGAATAAACACCTGCATTAAATAGAAACTTGGTTTTTAATGTGCTGATGGTCTATATTTTATCTGATCGATTATCTCCTCCTAGTGTGGGTTGTTAGAATTGTTATTGTCAACATGCAGTCAGACATACAATGTCCAATGTCAAGAAAAAACAGTTCCCAATTCGTGCAGTTTTATTTAATCGATTCCGTTTTCAGTGTTGTACTTTCACAAACGATCTGATGATGTATGCCTGCCTTATAGTTAAAGCTTACAACGATTCTGTCCCCCAGTGGCATTAACGGTGCATCTTGAAACTTATAACATTTTTAGCTAAAACCAAATTCTGATTCTATTTTATGTAATCCAAACTATTTAAAGATTCAGGTGTTTTTAATATGATGTGAAAATCATAATAGACTAAACTCATAAACTGTATTCAAAGTATGCCATCGGTTAATGAGTAGAATATACCCAAATGGCAGATGTCAAACAATAAGTACAGTACTTAATTATAAACCTTACACGAACACGAATGATCTAAAATACTACAGCATACCATCGATGTTGTCTGAACATTTCATGAAACAAATTAGGTACGTGGGTTGTGTTGTTAGTGATTGAAAGATTACCGCTGTGAATACTGCGTTCTCAAAGGATCTAATTACGTACCTATTGCTACAGGTTTACACATCCTATTTATTATGAAACAGCGACACACACGGAAAATATTACGATTTATTTGTCTTAATTAGAAACTTTTGTATACTTTCATCGTGATTGTCTTTACCGGGTTTTAAATCAAAAGCTGATCAAGTTATTAAATCCATGTGTTTTGCGATAAAGTTATAATATGTTAGCTTTTCGTTAGGCGACTGCCACATTTTTCTTTTGTCCCTTTTTGTCCACCACTACTATAGTAACTGGGGGGGGGGGAGGACTAAGAAATGCTACTCGACGTCCGTCGTCCGTCCGTCCCAAATGTTTTTGAACACGCTAGCTTGAAAACAAATTTCATGAATCAACTTCAAACTTGGTATATTGCTTTCTCATGTTAAGACGACAGATGGTATTGCGTTCTACCAATTACGTTAAACGAAATGACCGTTATTACACAATTTAGCATATCCATGCCTGTAGGTGTTGTGAACAAGTTAAATAGAGGAAAAATTCACGGATCAAATTCAAACTTGGTATGAAGCTTTCTCTGGTTAAGACTACGGATGGGATTACATTTCACCAAATTCCGTAAAACAAAATGGCCGTTATTACATAATTTTAGAATAATCATTCCTGTATGTGTTGGATACACGATACGTAGATAATAAATTCACGGATTAACTTTAAGCTTTGAAGATAGCATCCTGTCTTTTAGACAATAGCTCGGATTGAATTTCACCAAGTTCCGTAAAACAGGATGGCCGCCATTCCATTTTTAAAAACAATATTCATATGTTGTGAACACTATAACTCTGTAACAAATTCTCGAATTAACTTGAAACTTGAAATATAGTCTCTTCTTATTAAGACAACAGATGGGATTGAATTTCCTCCAATTTCGTAAAACAAAATGGCCACCAATGCATCATTTTACAATATTCACAAGTGTTCTGAACGATAATTGTGAGATCAAATTCACAGATTAACTTGAAACCTGGGAGCTAGCTTCCTACTACTAAGACATAGGATATGATTGCATTTCATCAAATTGCACAAAGCAATAATGGGATTTCATATCTCCAATTTCCGTAAAACAAAATGGCAGCCATGGCATAATTTTAATATTTTTCAAACTTGGACAATAGTTCCTCCAGTTAAGAAACCGATGGGATTGCCTTTCATTTAATCCCACAAACCAAAATTGAAATTCAGATATTAATTTCAAACTTGGCTTTTTTTGTTAATACATGTAACATAGATGTGGTTGTATTTAAAAAAGCCTATTGTGGTGGACCTGCTAGCTACTCAGCTTATTCCGTTTAGGTTGGCAAAATATATATTTTAAAAAAATGCCTTATGTATAATGCTTCATTCCATGTTACTCAGCAAGTTTATTTAAAGCTGGCTTCAATTGCATGAAATGTTCAATTTCTCTTTGAATTTTTATTTATTTAATATTTTAACTCCAATGATCTAATTCAGTTTCTGTGATTGGCAACGTTAAGTTTTGAATATTGCTTTTCTAATAGCGACCTAAGCTTTCTGGAAGTCTTGTACATGTAATCGCTATACCTTACATATTGATATAATGACACAATATACTGATTCATGAACATTGAACTGAACCAACAGGACTCTTACAGACAATAAAGACATACCATTGTGTACATGCGGACTTCAACATCCATATTACAAACGACATGCTATTGCTATCGTCTACATAGTCTGTAGTTAAGAGTACAGACGTCCAAATATAAGTATACACACTTGTACTAAGCTTATTTACACTGCAAGATGTCACATTGACTTCCATTAAAAGAACAAGATACGGTCTCTTTTCGAGCCTCTTCCGCCAACTTTATTGTTTCGGTTTCACCGAAAGGTGCATTTGACTTTTAATGAACAACAGTTGGTTTTGTCAAGTTGTTTATCCTTCTGTTCAAAGTCTGTAAGATTGGGTTCTCGTAAGAGTAAAAGATAAGGTATCTTTTTGAGCTACTTCAGTGAACGAAAACACAATTTTCTAGTGCTTTTATTTTGCGATGAAAACAGAAGGTATAGCTGTGACATTTAATAAGCCACAGCTGGTTGATCGTTCGTGTTATCTTCACATTACAAGCTTTACATGAAGCCAGAGAATGTTAACATGCGCGTAATTGCTTTTGAGATAAGAAGAAAGACAAGATGAACATGATCAGTAAACTCACACTTGACTCACGTTGTAGTTATTTAAGATACACATGATTCCATGCATTGGTGAATTAAACAGTTTTAAAACATAAAGCTATTTCGACAGTCCAGGTCAAATTATATTATGGTATACATATTGTATTATTGTATGTATGTTGTATTATTGTATACATGTAGTACTTGTATACATATTGTATCATTGTGTACATATTGTATTACTGTTTAGATATTTACTTGTTTTTGACAGTGTATTATTGTATTTGATATTTAAGTGTTCTGTACATATTGTATTATAGTGTACATATTGTAATATTGTGTACATATTGTATTACTGTTTACATATTTACTTGTTCTGGACATATTGTATTATTGTGTACATATTTAAGTGCTCTGTACATATTGCATTATTGTGTACATATTGCATTATTGTGTACATATTGCAATATTGTGTACATATTGCATTATTGTGTACATATTGCATTATTATGTACATATTGTATTATTGGCATATAAAGGCTGCAGTGTTTGTAAAGATGCTAAAATGGGGTTTCTCTCTTAGCACTTCAGTTATTCCTCGATTAAATCGTTTTTTGTGTTTGTTTGCGAATGCTGTTATCCGTTTTTTAATTTATAGACCAAATTCAGCGTTTCTTTAAAGTAAAGTAGCAGTATCTGTAAACAATAAACCGAGTTTCACAATCGCCACATAACCCCTTTGATTTTGCATTTCAACCAATCAGATATCTGGCAGTGACAAGCTGTGCGTCAACTGCTGACGAGAAAATAAGCACTTTCAGTAGCCATGGCCATTTTACTGGGACTGGCGTATCCGGAACATTTGAAACGACGATCGTTTGTCAGTAAATTGACAATAGCTAGCACGTCTTGATTATAGTGTTAGCTATACCCTACAAAAGGGCGCCATCAATCACTGTTCTCCGCGCAATCAATTTGTCACAAATCTGACCGTTCAAGCTGATAAACAAATTTAACATAAATGAGCGTTGCCACTTTATCACAGTCAATAAGTGATAAAGACTTTTTTCATCTCCCAATCAAAGCAGACTACCCGGCCACGGTCTAATGTTTGACCGTTCGCAATATGCGGGTTTTGTGTTCCGTCTTCTACCATAGGACATATATTCACTGAACAACCATATGTCAGTAACGCTGGGTAGGAAATTGCTCCTTGTCCCAATGTCGTGTTATAATTTTGAGGCAGAATTTGGCGACAAGTGGGTGTCTGCCAGAGGTGGTAGTCTATCTACCTTCAATATCAGACATCCCAAAACAACCCCCTTTAACCATCAATAGATTATATGCGTTTTATGAATCAGTGTTATTTAGATCCACCGAGGATATAATGAGATAGGTGAAAATATAAAACAGCTATATCGAATGTAATTTCCAGTGATTCAAATATCAATGCTGAACTATACCTATACAACTAGTTCTCTACTATGTCTCAAGGCTACAGGATGGCAAACTGTCTCTCTTAAATACACACGATTTTCAGCCTCTTCAGTTTGTGAAGAAAAAGCAATTTGGTAGTGTTTTATTTTGACGATTTGACCAGAGGGGACATGGGACTTTTATTAAGCCAAAGTTGGTTGCACGTCCGTGTTATCGTCATATTATAGGGTTTACATGAAGCCACAAAAAGTTGCCACGACCGTAATTATGTTTAAGATAAGAACAAAGACGGGGCTCTTTAATCATCAGTAACTCTACACTTAACGTCGTTATATATCTATCATTTTTTTCATGTATTCGTCAACAGCACAACTTTGGAAGAATAATTTATATCAACTGCTATTTTGATCCACGAACTTAGCGATTTAACGTGTATTGTATTTCTAAAATCACATTGGCACAAGGATGAGAGACATCAAAGTATACTATGCCTGGAAGACCATTGTCGACCTGCCCATCAAATCAGACAAACGAACACAGGCTATGATCGTCATCTATACAGTCTTTATTTCAATGCCTGGAAACTTCAACTTTAGGAGATATACTTCTGCTGAACTTTACCTTTAACAACTTGTTTGAGCTCTTTTTAAAGCCTGTTATAGATGGCATATGTTTCTCCTCAATACACACCAACAGGCATATTTAAGTCTCTTCTGTCAGAGAAGAAAAGCAATTTGCGACTTTTAAATCCATAGGTGATGTTTCATCCGTATTGCCTTCATATTATATATGGATTCCTATTAAATCTCTATCGAAAACTTTTATCAGATAAATTTTAAACGTTCATAGCCATCTACAGACGCACTAAAAGATAAACGTGAATTAATTTTACAGTTCATCGAGAAAATATATATTTATTGTTCAGCCATACTGAAGGCAAGGTTTAACCGATACCAGTATATAGAGGACAACAGGCATACCTACTTAAACCATGCCAGCGAGCACAGTTTTCTTTAATAGTTCCATCGATAATTATATATATATCTAAAACAAACGTAAGCAATGTTATAATAAAATGATTTAAGTACTGTGTTTACATAGTCCGATTTTATTTGACACAGTCGTTCATACTGGAGGAAGCCCATTATGTTCTATGCGAAAAACATAAACATAAACAATGATGGCATGTTAGATAAACATGATGCTACGCATATCAGTTATAAGAGAAATCCAATATTTAATCATCAACTCTTGAAATAGTTTTGATCTGAAATTTATGCCATAATGATAGCTTATTTAGTAGACCTAACAATAAAACCTGCAAACATGGTTTTATGTGAGCTGGTGGTCGCCATTTGATCTTTTCAATTATCCCCATACACCGGGGGCGGTTAAACTTTATAGCTTTAAAAGGTTTCCAATTTCTGTATTGCGATCATTAATTGTCCGTGTACAGTCTACTGCTTTAGGCAAAGTCTTAGCTTAAGAGACCGTCCACCAGTCATTTTCGAGAGGAATGACAGTTAAACATTCTGAATTTCAACACGAGAAAGACAGGAAAATTCAAAATTGTGACAGGCAAAATTCCTCGAAATAGGGATTTATGACAGGCAGATTTCTCGTCGTAGCTAAGACACTGGCATTAAGGCTCCGTGAAGTCAGGCTATCATAGGGTTTCCGTGACAACAGGTAGGAAGAGCGTAAGGTCATAATGTGATCACTGATGTCAATATATTTTTTTTTCTTCAATCAAGCACATCAAATAATGCCAAGAAATGACACTCACCAATACATGCAATTTTACCTAATTGATTCTGTGACAGATCTAGGGTGATTTTTATCTGAGTTTCAGTGTAAAACGATCGAAAATGAACAGGTGATAAATGTTTTCCTTATGGTTGAAACTGATAACTATTTTGCCGCCGTCGTATGAACGAAGCAAATTGAAAACCAAACCATTTTAAACTTAAGCCAAGTTCTGGTAAACTGTTTGCATAATCCGTTAATGTGAAGTTAATTTGCGTTGCGTTAAGAAAATCAAGAAATTCTAAACTGCCTTGAAAGCGCGCCAATATTTAATGATTAACATTCGAAATTAAACAAAGATAAACTGCAGTAGTTTAATCGATGGGAACCATAATGCCTTCATTCTCATACCCATATGCCCCCCGAAACTGTTTAAATTAAATATTTCAAGCCACACGGTGCATTATCATTATAGTCTATAATAAAGTGTCCAATCAGGCAAACACATCATCCGAAGACATGGTATCTCCATATATATAGACAGATAGGGAGATACCATGCGACAATTCATGGCAATTATTTTTTGTTCTGGCTTAGCCTCAAATGCTGGATTTCTATTGGCAGCATACACCCAAAATCGTGGAAGCCAAATAATTGACAACATCTTTTAAGTCGGCAAGCCCTCGAATTGTCTTTCTTAAATACACACGATAAGGTATCTTTGTGAGTTAGACAAGAAAAGCAATTTGTTAGTGTTTATTTTTTAATGCGATTTCACCGGATAATATATGTGACTTTTTTTTATTTTTGTTCGTCCGTGTTTCTCACATCACAAGCTTTACATGAAGCCATAACATGTTATCATGGGCGTAATGGTGTTCAGGATCAGAACAAAGCCAGGGCGATAAAAACCAGTCGACTTACAGTTACATCGCATTAATTATATTAATTGATTTACGATACACGTGTGTCCATGTTTTAGTGTCAATAAAACAGGTTTCAAAGAGACATTTCTTGTTAAAAATTGACAACAATTCCCTCGACCAAACGTGTATCCATATTGCATAAGGGAAAGCAAGAATGCTGTGATCACAGATGGATAGATGTTGTTTTCTGTCAAAGCGGTTCAGTTCATTTTCAGTTTAATCATTGATTTTTTTTCTATTTTAACAGAGCGATTGTTATAATCATATTCCCTTGTACTTCTGAGAACAACATTTCATGAAAGTAAAGTAGCTGTATCTATAAACAATATAAAACGCTACATACGATCTCCAAAAATCCCTTTGATTTTGTATTTCAACCAATGAGATATCTGACAGTGACAAGCTGTGTTTCAAATGACGACAAGAAAATAAACACTGTTAATAACCATGGTCATTTTACTATGATCAGTGTATCCTGATAATTTGACATTATGACTCTTTGTCAGTAAATTGACAGCCTGGAAAACGTCTTGAGGCAAAACTCGATAATTTTCGGCTCTCCTCAATAATTTAGACAGCAGGATCAATTTCTGTTTCCCGAAAACCACACAAGACACACTTGTACTGAACTTTAATCAAGCGCAGCAAGTTTGCCAAGGCGTTTACCCTTCTGTTCAAAATCTGCAAGTTCGTAACTATTTAAAGTACAAGATAAGGTATCTTTCTGAGGCTCTTCCGACGGCTTAATTTTTTGCGATTTCACTGAAAGGTACCTATGCCATTTAATAAGTCACAACTGGTCGTTCGTCCGTGTTACCTTCACATGACAGGCTTTACATGGAGCCACAAAATGTTAACGTGGGAGTAATTGTCCTTCAGTTAAGAACAAAGACAAGGTGATCATGATTAGTAAAGTCGCACTTGCATAGTGTTATATTTACTTAAGATACACATGTTTTAATGCATTAGCCATAGAAATACAAAGTTATTTCAAAAGTCTACGATATATTTTATTATTGTATACATTGTGTTTTATTGGCAAGTCAAGGCTGCGGTGTTTGCATAGATGATAAAATTGTTGTTTTCTGTCTTAGCACGTCAGTTCTTTCTCGGTTAAATCATCTTTTGTATCTTTTTTGTTTCTAGATTTTTTATTTATAGACCTAGATCAATGTTTCTTTAAGTAGGTTATTGTATAAACTATGAACCCAGCTTTAAATAGCTACATAACCCCTTCATTTTGTATTTCAACCAATCAGATATCTGACAGTGATCAGCTGTGTGTCAACGCTGACGAGAAAATAGGCACTGCTAGTAATCATGGTCATTCAACTCGGCCAAGTGTATCTGTCAGATTTGAAATAATGATAGTTTCTCTAGAACAGTGCCAGTTCGCCCCCACAAGAAGACAGAACCAAACAACTCTTCATCTCATATCATTCCGTGACAAATCTGACCGTGACAGCTGATAACAAATTTAACATAAACGTATGTTCTTATCATATGGAATGGAAATGATGTATGCGTTTTTTTCTCAGCTGTCAATCAAACAAAACATCCGTGTTATGGTATAGTGCAACAACAACAAAACAATAGCTCATAACCTATACTGGTCCGAAGTGTGACCATTCACGTGTTCTGTGTTCCACGGAGTACCACCAAGAGAAACGAGTATCCACTGAATATCCATCCTTATGATAGTCTCGCAGGGTAGAAAACTGGGTCATTTCCCATTATCATGTAATGGTAATAATATTTCTTTGGGGCAGAATTCGGCGACAAGTGCATAATCCAGCCACAAAAATACACAAGACTTTTGAGTGAAATACGCTCATGTATCGCGTTAAACAACAAACACTTTTCATTATTATGACTCGTGTTGCTTTGTATGGCTGAACATTAAGTTTTTGATGTATTTATTATGAGCACAAAAATGTGTTTATTTCAATTTCTGAGTCACTATTTTTTTAAAGTTTCGGTCGGGCTCAAATGATAGTGTTTAGCGTGCCTGGAGTTAGGCCAGTATACTTACATTTTATCTACCTTTATTCTCAGTGGAAACATAACAGCAGCCATTTCTATCCTTAAATACATCAAAACATTATATGCGATATTTGACAGCCGATTTTCTGTAATTGAGCCAGAGGGTGTCTCTCAGAGGTGATGGTCTAATATATATAATCAATACCCGACATCCCGAAACAATCCCCTTAAACCATCAATAGATTATATGCGTTCTATGAAACACTGTTATTTAGATCCAACCAGGATATAACAGGATAGGTGAGAAGATAAACCCGATATTTAAGCATATAAAATTAAATTTATAAAAAAGAAGCATTTGTTGTCAAGGGCGTCTGCTTTCATTGGCATCACTTACAATATGTCCGAGATGGATGTCACTTAGCTAATATTTTAAATAACACAGGTTGACATGAGTCTTGAGAGACGTGTAGCTTGCTACATTAATTATGTTGATAGGGTAGCTTTTGCTGTTATCTTTTTGCTTGGTACGAGTCTTGATGAGGCGCTAATTGTATTATTTTGAATCCAAGGTCGTCGTGTGTGTGGAAAAAATCTTTTATTTCCAGAAGGCACAGATCTTGTATACAGTGTATAATAGATTGTTTGTTTGTTTGATTGGTGTTAAACGTCGTACTCAAGGGTATTTCACTTATATGACGACGGAGACAAAAATAAA
>JAVFBX010208601.1:0-12098 GCA_034783855.1 Mopalia kennerleyi
GCGCGTTCAAAACATCCGGCGAACATTACACGTTTTCGCGTAATATTATTGCTTCCAGTGTCGTCCGAGATAACTGTACCGGTACGGAAAGTGTCGAAGGATGTTCCGACATGGGAGTTTAAGGACCATGTCTGAAACCTCGACCATTTTCGTTCCGTAAATATTCTCTGATGTAGAGTGGTTCATTTTAACGGGAGGTATCTCGCATCGATTTACTTTCCCAAATGACTAAGTTATCCACGTGTTTAGTTTTTACGTCTGAAGGCTATTCTTGTGTTGATATGATGACGTCATTGGAGCTACATCATTATTAAAATACTTACGGCGTACTTTCCGTGGTCAACATCAAAAGTACAAATCTGTAGTTTTCTCAGACTAAATAATAATTTCTATAAACTGTTAAGTCAGCATATGGTTATGGTAATGTATGTAGTGGTCAAATGTATTAAAACTGTCAAACGTTTGCACGATAACTTCCATTTTATTGCTAGGCTTTCTACTTCGGTGTTTTGTACTATGCTATTCAGTAATTTGGTTCAGATATTTTTTCGCTAGTACTCCGTTTGATACAACGCCGTCGGTGGAAACTCTTTCGAGGCGGCCAAGCGGTCGTTTGCAAAAATGAATAAATGTATTTGCACAGCAAATTTTTTTTAAAAACACAATAAAACTATAGATTACAAAGCATAGAAAAAATATAAATTAGTTTTATATTTTATTTACGTTGATATCCAACATTAGCAATCCACCCATTTTAAAGTCACACATAAGCCCAAAGGGATGATACTCTACTGCTGTTAAACAATAGACTTGTTAAAACGTGAACCTGTGCAGGAGTTATATTCGTTTCATTGTTGTGAGCTAACAGTCCAACACTCCCCTGAGAGGTATTTGGATAGGAACGGTTCGACGAAAATGAATTCGTGCATGGACCTGTAAAGAGTGAAATTATTTCTTTTAAATATTCTTTCCCCTATTCTAGGCTGTGTTTGTGAAGAAGCTCTCTCAGAAAATCAGGAGTATTCGATGGAAATTGAACAAGAAAGCGAACGCATCTAGACCAAAGACATAGAAAAACACCGGATGTGTTAAGATTGACAAATCGATTCATTTTCTTGTCCTAGGACACTCCGATCCATTGGGACTGTAAACGGACCATTCTGGACAAAGACATGCTACGTATGCATGGGGAGTTACCGCTAGAGTCTTAAAGAAAATAAAGAAAAACATTTGCCTGTGTGCAGTTTTTAAAATAAAACTTGAAATATTTTTTCTTTCATTCTAGGCTGCGTTTTCGAAGAAACTCTCTCAGAAAGTGAGGAATTTTAGAAAGAAACTGAACAAGAAAGATAACACAGACAGACCAAATACATAGAAAAACACAACTGCATGGTGTTGGGATTGTCTAAGCAACCGCTTTTAAAGTCACGTCGTATAGAAAAACAACATGGTGTCAAGATTGTCATGGCAACCGATTTTAAAGCCTATAGCTTGTGGTAAACAACTTCATGGTGTCTAAGCAACAGCTTTTAAAGTCACGTCGTATAGAAAGACATGGTGTCAAGATTGTCATGGCAACCGATTTTAAAGCAGACACCACATAATATAGGACCACTTTGGTCAAAGATACGATGCCTACTCTCCGCATCGAGATTTACAAGTAAAGTGGTGTGCGAAATAGAAGACGCGGCTTTCATTTATATCTAGAGTTGTCACCCCTTGTAGATTCTAAATTTTACAATTTCTGAAAATGTATAGGTCGGTGAGACAAACTGCAACACTAAATTATTTGGTCTAATTGTAGAAATGATCCGTCACCCGTAAACAGCATATAAACATGCCATTGCCAAAGAAAATCACAGAGCAATAAAACGGTCAAGTTTACTTTGCATTTCTGCTAATTAAAGGTCAAGATATGTTACCAAAACGCCCGAATAACAACAATATATCTCCTCTGTCTACACAACAGTCAACGAACAGCTCCGCCGCCATGTTTTTTTCTGAGTTTGACGATATGTATGTGTCCTTGTATAATTCATAGCCTATTTTTTCTGAATTTATTCTTTTTTATTGATTCGGGGGGATTTGACTTAGGGTTAGTTACCCTTTTACTGACAGTATTTTTTAGTTTTAGTTCTGTTTTATTCATCGATCTTTTACAATCAAATATCATTTTTTGAGAGTGATGGACTAATTCTACAACGGCTACGTCTATTTGATTTATGCTTTAAATAATCTAAATTTATAATTAATTTCACAGAAAACAGGCTTCCACCATAGAAATTAAATTGATCTCAGGTTTATATATTTGGATTCCATGAACACAGGTTCCATGTATATTCTTTGTATAAGACAATAGATGGTTTATGTAATTTGTAAGTTACGCCATTACTGCAATATTATTTGATAATTATTTATAATATGCCAAATTTAAATGCTGTGAAAAAAAACCCAGACTTCTTGCCAGAGCATTATATTCACGGCCTGTCCTTACGACTGATTTAATCTAAAGATAGACTGACAGAGATACAATCCATAGATGCAATCTCAATATTGTTGCTTTCAAAGTACCAAATAAATCAAACAGCTAGTAGATGCGTTGGAAACACAAACCAGTGCTTACATCATAGAAATCTGTTTATGTAGCAATCTTTGGCAAAAGAAGGTACTAAAGTAGTTCGACAATCTTTAGCCAAGGAGGTAATAAACTAGGAGTCAAAGAGATGAAACAAAGTCATACACTAGCCTTTATGTAACACATGCTAGTAATAAACAACCCTTTAGCAGTCTGCCATATGTTACATAATGTAGAAGTTTACATAATATTCTCTGAGGAATTCGGTTCTCATGAAACAAAATGGTGTGGAATGTTTTTGGCAACAATTTTAGTTTTTCGAACCAATCCATATTGAATTATAAATATATTAAATCAAAACTCATCGAAATGGAATGAATTTTTATCAACCTTTGGTCAAAAAAAGTATATTTTTCATTTTTTCTGGTAAAATTGTTTAAAACTAAAGGCCGCTTTTAGAGACAATTGCGAAAAAATATCTTTGATAATCTGACAAATTAAAGATTAATTAAAAAAAAATAACAGTAAAACAAAACTGAAAACAAACATTGGTTATTTGCCTAAGCTGCAGCAAACATTATGGCATATTTCACTTAAACTATGACTTTCTGTTGTTACTTTTCGGTGGAATGACTGCCAGTCCATGGTGAAGCCAAATTATAACATGCTTTGGCATTGGGGAGAATGAATCTGTTGTTGCATGAAGCCTGACACATAGACGACAAGTCGACGCCTCTGTGTTATCTATGGTGCTTCTATTTATGTTTAATGAGTAATGCAATAATACCTCCCTGGCTATCGGCTTAGAAACATAACAAGGCTTTGTGAATTACTACATAATACATTTCATCACACCCTGTTACTATGCCAGGTTTATATTGCACAGGAGCTAAGTTATTGACAAACCCATGAGATCGTCACTCAAAACAATAGTGGTCTAACTACACAGTTGATGATCTTTTCTTTAAACATTGACATAAACACCATGCAGTATTTGAAAAATTAGCATGCGATATATTACCTCTTTCATCTATTTTATTGTTTTGATTCTGCTTTCTCTTTGTAAAACAACTTTTTTCAATTAACCAACACATTTTTAAATTCAAATCTGGAAATATTGTTTGTTTGTTTTATTTGGGGTTCAACGGTGTACTAAAGGTTGTTTCACTGGTATGATGGCATGCCAGCCCAACGGTTGATGAAAACCACCCCCAGAACCAGTCAGGCCATTTGGCAACCAACAAAAACATCACAGCACAAATACAGGAAACTCAAAGGACAATACTAAGACAATCCCAAACAGATTGGCTTCCTGATCCTCTTTAGCTCAAAAAGCACCAGGGCAACAGGAAGCTCCCTCCAACCACCTGCCCTAAAATATGAAGTTAGCCCACTGTTGTCCAGAACCAGTAGGCTCATTTATGGATGAGAACTTCTAAATATGTACCATAGTTCTGTTTGTGTAGTAATACGGTTATCTTCCATCTAACATCACAGCAGGCCAACTATAGCCTGTTTACTCATTGATCCTTAACACACCCTGGCCTTTCCCAAAAGCTAGGTCATAAAATTTTGGTTTAAAAAAGACCTTTTCTTCCTCCTTTAGGGTCATCACCTAACTCTATTGTGTAGAGATTTTCATTGTTGACTTTGATATTAATGTTATATATATGGCTAAAAGCCTACCTGTCAGGTGTACTGATCAATTACAGGTGCTGCCTTACCTGTAAATATACCTATGGGGAAAGGTGGAATGTAGTGCAAAAAGGAAATTTGTTTTAGTACCTATGTAAATAATTAATTCGTGCTTATGCAAGTTACTGAAATGATTAATGTTATTTTTGTATACCTTTTTATCTTAAAAAAAGTTATATTTAGAATTTTGTCGGCAAGAATAGCTCCTAAGTGAGCTAGTATTAATCGTTATAAACCAGATGTAAAATAAAGTGTTTTCCATGCTAAAGTTGAGAAATAAAACAGCACTTTGGTTGGTTTGTTTATTTGTTTATTGGGGTTTAATGCCATACTTAAAGCTATTTCACTCATATGAATCCATGCCAGCCCAACAGGCGAGGGAAATCAACGCCACTCTACTGGAAATAAACAAGGACAAGATAAGACAGTCACAATAAATAATACAAAGACATCACAAACAGATAAATGTTTTCTTGCTCCTTTATCCTCAAGAAAACCAGGGCAACAGGAAGCTCTCTCCCAACCACCTGCATACACACCTGGAAAATTATGCGACCTTCGGACGCTTGAAATGTAAACCGAAAAAAGTTGAATATATGGCATAAAAGTTAATCCCATCGTACATGATGTTTAAGATTTTTTTCGAACCATAATCGACGTCTGAAGAATCTGGTGAGAAATTTTTAACGTGAAAATTAATGGTTGCGAGAAATTTTAGATTTTTTCCAGGGGTGCCTGCACAATGGGTGGCTGAAACAACCCTCAACACCAGGTTTTGACTCAAAAATATATAGTTTCCACTCCACAAATCAAATATTTGTTGCTCTTTTCAAACTCGAGAGCAAGATGTTACAATCCTGTTTCTTTATTGGGCAACTCACCAGCTGTAGAATAATGCGGTTAGTTCAAATAGTCACAAGCTTCCAGACCAATAGACACTAGCAAACATCCAGGCCTCATTTCACAAAAGCCATCTCCGCTTGCCCTGCTCCTAATTGTCATATACATGTCTACCATTATATTTCAAAATTTGAACAAACATAAAACAGACCATCTCAGCAAAGTGTAACCATGGTAACCTCTTTGAACAATATGGAGGACAAACACAACAAGCTGGTTCCATTCTTTTTGTTACAATGGAGAAAAAGCACAAATAAACAAAATTACTCCTGTATAATGGTAAATCATATCTTCAAACATAGAATTTGCCAGAAATTAAAAATATGCAGCTGTGTTTAGTTAAATATTTTACCAATATAAAATTTCCTATGTTAAATTTAATAGAAACAGATCATGCCTCAGAAGGCCTCCTCTCTTGGCCTGACTTCAAGTCCTTTCACTTTGAAATTGAAAATAAAATAAAATAAAAAAAAGTTCTTTGCAAGAAATTAAAAATATGCAAAAAAAAGTTTAGTTAAATATTTAACCAATCTATAATTTCCTATGTTTAATATGATTGAAACAGATCATGCCTCACCGAGGCATCTGGAGAAGCCTCTAAGGCCTGGCTTCAAGTCTCTTCAAATAAATAAACAAACGTACTTTGTTAGCACTAATTTTTTTGTAACGAATGGACGAGAGGTCTGCCTGCCTGAATATGGAATATTGTTGAAGGTAATATAAGAATAATCTAATGTGTAATTAGATATGTGGTTGTGAAAGAGTAGCCATTTTTTGGTAACTGTTCTTTCTTTCCTTAAAAAAAAAACCTCTCATAATACTATCGATGAACAATTTTGTTCGACATAAAAATAAAAACACTAACATAAGAAAAAATAACCTACATAAATTCAAAAAAGAAAAACAAGTTAAGGGGTCTGATTATAAACATTAAAATTAAGCAATTAAAATTTGAATTTCTAATTTACATTAAAAAAAAGTCAAATAACAATGACCTTTAGATAATAATAGTTACAGATTTATAAAGTGTATGGTGTTGAATGTACAAGTCTAATTAAATAACATGTATATATATTCTGAGGTGTGAGTGTCCATACTGTGTTATATTGCATTGTGTTTTCAACATTGGACTGGTCAGATATATATATGCCTATATGGAGATGTATACCTATCACGTAAATGCCCACAATGGCATATAATATATAGCCTACACATACATATATTTAGAAACATTCATTGAAGTAAATTTGTTTACAGGTCTAAACAGATACAATATGTAGAACTTAAGCACATAACAATAACATAAATGTCTGCAGTCAGCCATGACTAAGTCTTGTTGGGTTTTAAACTCTGACTTCAAGAAAAAACACTTGTAATTCTAAACCACTTTTGAGTAAGACATAGTGTAGATTTTACATGTGGACCTTTAAAATAGTATGTAATACAACAAAAAAACTCATATAATCTTGTGCATAATATATTAATTCATGACAAGAACTTATCAGAAAACTTTAAACTACATGTAATACAGCTGGTCAACCATAACTTGTTTTGACACTATTATATGTATTGTTCTCCAAATGCTTGACTTCAGGCTGGTTGTATATTGTTTATTTGTTAACTTGACTAGGTCAGTATACTCAGGGTTCTGATATACTCAAAGGTCAGTATACTCAGTTTCCTGACATACTGAAGGGTCAGTGTACTCAGGTCCCTGGCATACTGAATGGTCAGTATACTCGGGTTCCTGACATACTCGATGATCAGTATACTCAGGTTCCTGACATACGGAAGGGTCAGTATACTCAGAGTCAGGTCCCTGGCATACTCAAGGGTCAGTATACTCAGGTTCCTGGCATACTCAAAGGTCAGTATACTCAGGTTCCTGACATACTCAAGGGTCAGTATACTCAGGTTCCTGACATACTCAAGGGTCAGTATACTCAGGTTTCTGATATACTTAAGGGTCAGTATACTTAGGTTCCTGACATACCAAAGGGTCAGTATACTCAGGTTCCTGGCATACTCAAGGGTCAGTATGCTCGGGTTCCTGATATAGCGAAGGGTTAGTATACTCAGGTTCTTGACATACTCAAGGGTCAGTATACTCAGGTTCCTGGCATACCCAAGACCGCCAAAGGTCAGTGTACTCCGGTTCCTAACTTACTTAAGGGTACGTATACTCAGGTTTCTTATATAATCAAGGGTCAGTATACTTAGGTTCCTGACATACTTAATGGTCAGTGTACCAGTGGTCGAAATGTTGCCTGTCTTTTCACATAAGATAGGTGAAAATAAAATCTGCCTGTCATCCTTAATTCGCATCTGTAAGCCATGTTCTACTGTACAAACAAAAAAAGAGGACAGGTAGAAATTGACCGGGGACAGGTAGAGAATAAAACCACTCGTCTCCTAGGACAGGTGGAAGTATTTAAACACTTCTACCCCTGGTATACTCAGGTTTCTTATATAACCAGTATACACAGGTTTCTGGTATATTCAGAGGTCAGTATACTTAGGTTTTCAATATATTCAGGGGTCAGTATATATAATCTGAGGTCAGTATACTCAGGTTTCTTATATAATCAAGGGTCAGTATACTCAGGTTTTTGGCAGAAGGATCATTATGAATATGCATTTCAAGGTTTCTGTTTTTTTTTTTAAAGTTTAGTTTACTACATTTAGCTCCTTAGCTGCTTATAGACTAGAGTAGTAAATAAAATATTCAGGTTATCACAAAACTGTGTAATAATTCTTTAATAAGGAAAGGTTGGAAAAACACTATTTAATTTTTGGTCAAATTGTAGATTCACTTGTTTGACAAAGTTGACTGAATGATTGGTGTTTAAAGCCGTCCTTGGGAGTATCTCGCTTATATCAGGAGGGTCTACTCTCGTCCAACACTGAGTCAGTATCCACACTGACACTGGCACACAACCATGGAATGTTAAGTGTATTAAGCTTTAATGACAAATCAATGTGCCATACTCAAGGGTATTTCACTTATGTGACAAAGGATCCAGTGCTAAGTAATCAATTATTAAAGGATTGATTGGTTGCCAAACTTAAGGATATTTCACTTATAAGACCCTGTGTACTTCAATAATAAATAGCCACATATAGGCCTACACAAATACATCATGAGAAGTGTAAGTTCAGTTATAGCATTAGTGTCACTCGAATGCTATGTTAAGACAGCCTGGCTACCATCCGACATAAAAAGCCTGGCAAAGTCAAGTAAGGCAGATTTCTTTGTTTTTATAATAGGGTTTTACATGACACTCAAGGGTATTTCACTTATATGATGATGGATTGTCCACATCACATGGCTCCTTGCCTAATTACGATAAAAAAACTAGAAGGAAACTTTGCAAAAACCACCCCAAGGATTGTCGGAGAGGAGCCACATCGTGGATGACAGTAAGGAGTTATATTCACTGAATTGCTGTCTAACATAATGTAAGAGTATGTAAACCATATCCCATTTCACTGTACATAAATGATGCATACTTTGTTATGACAGGCCTATATATACAGCCAGGTACTGTATGTAGATGTCCGGGTTAATGACAGTTATTATCAATTGGCTCCTTTAACATGGCCAGTTTGTGAATTCTTGAACTAAATAAATATGGCCTTATAAACTTAACAGTAAACATATTCAAATTCATGTTTTTTTAATATTCAGTACTGTAACAATGTGATATAAAAACTTCCTTATTGAAAACATTTTGATTGGGGTTGAATTATATTTCACTTATATGATAGGGATGTACTCCAACTGTATTGTTTGTTTGCTTGTGTATAATCGTACAGCCGAGATTAACGCTGTACTGTCAGAGCTTCAGTTTATTTCTCTCAGATAACACCTTGCCCGCACAAAGTGTGAAGGTAATCACCCTCAACAACACTGGCAATTAACAAAGACAAGACAGTCACAGCATCAGCCAGAATTTGACGACAGACTTGTTCATAAAATTACCATTAAATTATTTCCTTCTAATCTAGTTTACCTTATTCAAACTAGATCCAGCTACCGTCATTATAGCGAATATGCAATAATTCAAACATAAAGTTTAAAGCTATTTGACTGTAAATCCTGTTTTTACAAACACAAATCTATTTTCAAATTTAGTTTTTTAGTTACAGTCTATAATTTATTGTAGTTTTTAGGCAAAATAACTGAAAGTCAAAAAAGATAAAGATAGACAAATAAGGCTTATAATATCGCAAAATTGAGATAAAAGTGAAGTCATTTAAGATAAAATAAAAATAAAATAAACTTACCAACTGTAGATAAAAACTGGAAATCATCTAGTGTGTAATTTGTTTCTTGTGGCGATATATCATTTTCCTCGCAAGACGGCATGATGTCTTTGATGGGGCTCCTACGGGGGCTTGAGCTCTCTGCCCCGCCGACTATACGTTCCTTTGCACGGGCTACTTTGGTAGCTGCCATGCCGTGACGGAACTTGGCTACTGTGCCGTACCAGTCCTGTTCGAACACGCTATCCGATAAGCCCTTATATCCGTTCGTTTTACATCAGCCAATTTTGCAAATTTGTATTACCAGAAATCCTATGTAAGTCATCAAGGAACGGTTTAACTCCAAACAATAAATACCAAAGCTTTGAAGTGGTTCTATCTTTAGAACAGCATTTGTCTCCCGTGTCTCTCGGAATATACACTAGATGAGTCGGAGTTCCGCTTTTGTACGCGAATCGTCTATTTTAAGTCGCGACAGTTGTATTATTGTAGCAGACGATCACTGGTTACTGTTTTTAAACCAAGAGGCCCATATGTCAATGCTACATGGCAGAGAATTGAAAGGGGAAAAAATACTACGAAGTTGGTGGAACGCTGACAGCGAACTTGTTAGAAGCTGCGAGATGTCTCGTCTGCTTGTATACAATCGCGATGTGTGATACGGCCTGCTAAACGCGAGCCGTTTTACCCTAAAAATTCGCGGACAGCACAAACTTCCGCGGTTAAGTAACCGTACGCAGTGTCTTTATTTCGCAGACTAGATGGGCAATGAAGCATAAAGTAAACAGAGTATACGTTACACGATTCGAAATATGAACTTGCTTCTAGAAATAAGAAAATGGTCATATATGAGAATGTGTGATATTTGAAGCTCGGCCGTTACACGCTATATATTACGTTAACCGATTGGACGAAAATTTCTATACAACGGCTTAAGTATATATATACTATTCGTGTGGTTCGTCCCGTATAGGCCTGTTTACATTTTTATATAAACATGGTCCCCTTTGAGTAGAGCTCGATGTATTTCCTACTACGTCAATATTAAGTTTGACTAACGTAAGGTATATTGTAAAATATAGGCTATATAGGCCTATACGGGTATAGAAAGATTCAAATATCTCGAAGATATTTATTTTCACGAAATGTCTTATTCTTACGAAGTGTCCATTGAAATGAACCACAACACATCAGAAGTGTCAGTGTTGATTTAAACTTGGTAGGTCTATAGACGATATAGGCTCCTATATAACAATGTCAGTATTTACGTTGAAATGCTCTATAGGGATAATTAACCCAAAAGGTGCGAAGGGACGTACACCATAAATCCTCTTAGCTCTGTCCAGTTATATATCCCAATCAATGATGAAGGCTATAAAACCAAAGCCCGGCACACTGTTAAATGTATCCTCTGAATATTTAGCTCCTTACTGCGATGTGCCGTCCGGGAGATGTTGTCCAGCCAACCAACCGCACTGAGTGCTGGCTATCTGCTATCCCCGCACGTCTGTAGCCGATTAGCGAAACTCCGCGGAACGACCACGTTAATCGCCGACTATTGCGCGGAGCATCAATTTACAAGCTACATCGGCCTAGGGTTGCATAAGGTAATCCGGATACAAGAGGTTAACAACTCTCCAGCAGTAATGAAAAACTACAACAAATATCACAAATTGATTCGATAAAACATGGACTGTATATAGGCTGTGTTGTTGATTACTTCACAAAGTCTTACTTTAGTTTGTCTTAATAACTATATATACGTTTACGACCCAATCAAGCAGATTCCTAAGATCAAACATCGGTAGGCCTAATAATTCGCCTACATTTCAACATCGACTGTCAATCTACTGCTAGCCGGATGTAGAGTTCCTATAAACCTATGTTTTTTCCAGAGAAAATAGCTAGCGGAAATCCTGTCATATTTACACATGTATACGGGTATTTATCATTGCACCTCCAAGTACACGCAAATATATTTTAAATTAAAGGTTTTGTAGAAAAAATTATCGAATCGTTTTAAATTGCTGAAAATTATTTACATTTCTACTGTAGGCCTACATCGCGTCACTTAATATATATATATATCATATATGTATCAAAGGTCAATTTAGAAAATAATCAGTAATCACATGACTGACGAATATTGTGCTATTGTAAGTTAGATATATATGATATATTAACATAAATATATATATATAGTTCACTTAAAACAATTTATGCGGTATATAGCCTAGATCAGCCAGTCTATATATAGTTTGTGTCATCAAATTATTGATATAACCTTAAAGGAGAAGTATAAAAAAAAAACACAAAGTCAAATTAAAAACACCTAAAACTCCTATTACTTTCGGTGCCGGATTCCTCGTTTCCATACACCCAAATGTTGGTCAAACGTATGGTGGACATTTTGTGCCACATGTGTTGTATTGATTGATTGATTGCTGTTTTACGCCGTGCTTAAGGGCATTTCATTTATACGATCGACGGCGGTTTTCCGACAATATTTGACACAAGCACAACCAATTAAGATGTGTAACGTTTCTATACTGTTAGAAAGTTCATTGTTCTCCTGTGCTACGTAGGCCTTAGATGCAGAGTTCTGTATCTCAGATCGTCTATCATTCCATGTAGCCTTCACTAGAGATACAGGGTTTGAGCT
>JAVFBX010208612.1:0-12097 GCA_034783855.1 Mopalia kennerleyi
GAAACATAGCTTATCAAAACTTTCAGTGTATGGTAAAAGCACAAAGTCCATAACTTTGTCTAACGGGGTAAAATACAAAAACTCGTCGAGTTTTGTTTATGAGCCAAAATTAGGTAATCTCACGGTTAGGGGGCCTTTAAGTCCCATTTCATGTTCACCTTTCTCCTGACAAATAAGGAAATATATATATTAGATCACCGAACACAATGCTTAAGCAACTATTATATTACCCATATCCCTCATTGAATTTATATTTGTTAATTCTGTACATAATTTACTTAAGTAACATATTGTTGTACAATATCGTTTGATTTCGGATTTAAACATTAGCCATATCTTAACTTCAGTTCATGTTTGATCCCTTACTATGTAGTTTTTGTAAATACAAAATCCAGCAAGGGTTGATATAATAATAATATTATATTATAAGTCTAACCTGTAACCTGTAACAATGTGTTTTAATGATATAGGTTCGTTAAAACCAACGCAGAGTAAAAGATCTGCCATTTTGTCCCCAAAAATCTTTAACACGTATGCATTTTATGAAAAAGTGGTCATAATCATCGATACAATGACATTTACTACAGAGAGGGTTCCCTGCCAATTTCCGTGTGTAAAGTTTATATCTGAACTGTTTTAGTCGATTATTTTTGAGATAGTAAAATATAAAGCAGAATACACTTGAGACCAGAAATCAATATTCATAGTTACCTGTATTTCATTTGCTCACTTACTGTGGACGAAAGGTTTCTGAAAGCGCTTATTTATAAATAGCTTATACATGAAATAATTTGAAACTAGAGGTTGACGAATATCGATATACTTTTTATCATAAAGACAAAGGTTATTTGGTATTCTAACCATTATATCGCAATAGAATGGCTTCTTTCTAACATACTTTTCTATTGTGTTGGTATGGCTTTTAATATTATGGAGTTACACATAATTATCTATCCTTGTGTAATGTCCATGTTTAACCTCAGTAAACATATAACCCATTATGCCATTATTGTGTAACTATAAACTTTGATTTAATATTTAACTCAAGTAATCAACTAATTCGGATACAAAAGTGTATTATAATACGGAGATTTGGGGCCTTTGTTGTCCCAGAGATAAATATTAACTCTAATCGTGATAAGTATAAAAGCTGCAGAAAATATCCAATTAAAACGAAAAGCTTCGTGACGTTGTCAGTCTTTTTATTAACAGTTTGATTTGCATTATCTTGTGTCGGCAGGAAGGGAGCCGAAAACCAATGGTGGAATTAGAACTGGATCGTGTTGGAACCTTTGTTGTGACAGTTACACCGAAAAGAGAGCTGTTTGATATCACATCACAGGGCTGTCTTTATAACGCCAGGATCAGCCGATACATCAGCGTTCGATTCCCAAAGAAAGCAATTGATTCCGAAATGCATTGCTGTCTCAAGGTAGGGTTACGTAAAACTATAATATGTATGTTGTGACGAACTGTAAAATAGAACGGTTAAAATTTGTCAGCTAGGCAAACAGACACCTTTTTTTTTTTCTTCTTTTTTTTTTTGGACAGTTTTTAAAAAATTACATTAACGAGAGTTCTTGCTTTTATTTGTTGTAAGTTTTACGAAAAAAGCAGATCAACTTTTTTATCACCTGTAAATTGAAGAAGTAAATTGAATATGGAATATCAAGGTCATATGAAAACTATAAAGATTATTTAAATGGTCCGTGAGGTAGCTAGACATCGGTTGACAAATCGTTGGCAAAGGATGACCGCTAAACCTATATTCAAACTGTCAATAAGTTTTCGCGATCCTTAACTATTATATTCAATTAAAGCTGTTTTGCTGTTCTAGATAAACCCGATTCCGAGAGAGAAGATCGATTTAACCAAGGAGCAATATCCTAACCAATGTGGTGACTTAGAACAGATTTCGGAGTTTATAGACATCGTCACCGATGGCCCCCGAACGTTCAGGAGAGCTGCGTCCATAAAGCTCCCCCTACCGGCAGGTTTAGACAGTGAGAATGATAACACTGCTGACGTGGCAGTATTACAGAAAAATGGAGATACATGGGATATCATTGAAAACAATTGTAGATTTACAAAAACCACAGTCACATTTGATGTTAAAAACATTTCAAGGTTAGTTAATATGGATTATTACCGCTTAATCTTTAGTTTTCCTTTTAAATGTTAGCCGTTATTAGGTGTATACAAGTTTCTCAGGTCAAATATAATTAAGGTTATATGCATAATACAAAAAGTTTTGATAATGTACTGGGTCTTTGATGTATGTTGGATTGATATCGTTTCATAACTGTTCTTAGGGCCTAAATATTTCAGGACTATCACTGAGAAATTCCACAACATAAGAAATTCGTGAATGATTCAACGTTTCTGTTTATTGATCAAACCATCATCATGTTTTGTTTCTATAGGCATCACTGTTTCTTGTCTCGTTACTCTCTATGATGGTTTGATCAATGAACCGAAACGTTGAGTCAATCATGAATTTATCATACATTGTCAGCTTGGTTGTCTTGCAAATTTTCCACTCCGGTAATATTCAAAATTCTATTTATGAACTTGATGTGTTGTGAATTTATCTAACATTTGCCATTTGATCACTTCCAGGTTTTGCGTTGCCCAAGCAAAATCTGACAGACGAAAAAGGCTGAAAGAAGCAATCACAGTGCTAGAAGAAAGAACCAATAAAATAAAAGGAGAAGTTTTAGGTTTTCTGTCGTTGGAAAAGAAATCGTGGGTGTTATTGATAGAAGTTGTAGCTGAAGATGAAATAGACAGTAGGACTACATATAGACAAAGTAAAGGTTTCCATCGATTGAAAAAAGAAGCCATAGTGAAACCAGAACCGGAAGTGTTTAGGTTTTCCAGACGGACTTCCGTGAAAGTCACGAAGCCGAAAGAGGCTGAAGTCACGGTGATTGAGGACGCTATGAAATGGACAATTGAAACCAAAGACGACATTAAAATAGAAGAAAACAGTGATATGGACATAAGCCCCCATATACAATACTTTGAAAGGTTACCCGAAAGTTACAGAAGATTTAAAATTGAACCCAAGTCGTTGGTCGAAAAACCGCTGGCTGGTTTCGTGTCCGTGATACCGGTTGAGGAGAAATCTCGAGATAATGGTTCGTTTTTGTTCAAAGTAGATATAAGCGAAGAGGACGTGAAAGAATTTTTCAAACCAGAGTACGTCCCACCTCCGCCTCCTGTGAAGCCTGAACCACACATCATAGAGGTACCGGCCGAAGAGATTATTCCAGTCAAACCATCAGAGCCCAGCGTTCCTAGATTCAAACAGCTACCAAAGGACGTCATGGACCGCTTAACTAAGTCAAACAAACGACCGGTTATATGTAAGTCCTTAAGTTTCGTGTATTTCTTGCACTAATTTTGTTATTAGTATCGAGTCTAAAGGTCCATTCTTGCTGTGCAATATCGTAATTTGCTACGCTCGGAGCAAACAGAACGCTAAAAATTAACGAGATCTCGTGAAGTTGTTATGAGGCAGTTATTGGCACAGCACCGTAAGAATGAGGCTCGATTAAACTATCCTCTCTTTTCCATGTTTCGATGGGCATTGGCTTGGTTTCTAGTAAACGTGCGTTTGATTGGGTGATAGGCAAATATGTAGCAGAATAAGATATCCGGCTTGGTTTAATATAAATCAATAAAACATTAAGACAAAGCTACTGTTACTCGTGTCAAAATCTAAGGATTAATGTCTTTCTTTGTTCACAGTGGAAAAGGAATCGAAGGTGTTGACTGGTAAAAGCTTAATGGTTTTGGCTAAAGTGGTTCAAGAGGGTTTGACCTTGGCCGTTCACCTTGACCTTCCAGACAGTACTATTACTGGGATCGGATTTGACGCTCTCTCAAACGGCCATGGCATGGTTGACGTTACATACAAGATTTTACTTCACTGGAAACGTCAGCTGAAGGACCGAAAAGATGCCGCTGTTGAACAACTTTGCCTGGCACTACGTGATATGGGACGCCAAGGTGCCGCTATGGCCGTACTAGAGAGACACCGGGACAACAAAGAGCTGGACTTGACGTGCTTCCAAATAACCTCCGTTTAATCGAGGCGCAAATCTTAAAAAAAATCCTACAGTTGATCTCTGTGATGGTAAATAATCCGTGCTTGAAAAAAGGATCTTACAATCATACATTCAGAGAGCATTTTAATTGTTAAGTCGCTTTTTAGTCGCGGATAATTCAACAATTGTCAATACCGGTACGTCACTAAATATATGTAGACTTGAAGAAAGAAACAGGTTGTGAAAACAAAAAAGAGAAATATAGTTATTTGTTTCTAACTAAACAGCATATTAATCCACATGTTAGCAATAGTTTGAAAGCCAATGAACTTGAAAGTGCAATGAATAAAAGAGGAATCTGGCGAATATAAGCAATCTATGTAAGTTTCACTGAACATAAGAGTATTTTAAATTATACTTACATGAAATTTACACGTTTTTTTTTTCAAACAAAGTTTTTTGTTGTTGTAAACAATTAGGCAAAGAGAATTAAAATATATTCTCTATATTTTTTTAGTTATTTTATTATGTATATAGGAACGAAGAATATAGCTCGAGATTCACAAATGAATAGACAATGGTACTTAACGTATACTGTATACACATCCTATAGGGGCTTGTCGAAGACAACAGTAAGACATAGTTTACGTTCGACGCAGTCACCATTGCCACATTATGACTTCATTACGTGGCGTCATGGTAACAACGTTCAAAACGTCATTGTCTCGAACAGAACAAAAAATCATCAGGCGTTACAAATAAATACATAGTTACATAGGGGCTGTCGAGTGGGGTGGTCGGGGATGGAAATGTTTCTATCCCTGTGGAACGGCAAAATGGAGTAAATCAGAAAAAATGGCAATAATATTTGAAATATTATAAAACTGTTGTAAAAATAATATATACAAGTTCTCTAAACTTAACGAATGGTAATAAATTATATTTCTCATCTCTTAAACCGTATCGTGAATATAATGTGATCTTTCCGAGTCAGTATTACATTTGTATCATACAAGTTTGACTGCTTATGTACGTTTGCTGCTGTGAGCTGTTTCCTACAATTATCGGTCTAATCCGTTTTAGTTGTTTTTATATCATATGACCGTGCCTTTTTCCTCTTACAAATAAGTTTGACTGCTCATATACGTATGCTGCTTGACTGCTGTGGGATTTTCCCTACAATTGTCGTTCTAATCTTGTTTAGTTTGTTATATCATATGGCAGTGCCTTTTTCCTCTTACAAATATATGTTTGCAAAATGTTTAATTTGAACATAACAAAGGTTGTTGGGGTTTTGGCGCGTAGGCGTCTCCGTTAATAAATATTTTAAGTTTATAAATCTGTCAACTGATAATGGGTACTTAACACTTGACAGTGTAGTTTAAATATAGTTTAATAAGATCTATTTTCGTCTATATTTTCTTCTAGAAATCTATAAACAAAATCTATGCTGCTGATAAAATGTCTACAATTTCCATTGTACGTGTACAAAGTGTATATATTGTCCAATAAAGAGTCACACATATATTTAAAACTGTATACCCTCAGTGTTTATGTTCATTAATTACACCAGAAACGTAAACGTCTTCAGAATATACGTTAGAAAGACAAGAAAAGCAAACACGGTTCTGGCATTTTTCCGAACACTTGGTATCTCTCTATATAAACTGCTATGGAGATACCATGCGACATTTTATGTCTTTTTGTGTTCTGTACTAGACTCAAATTCTGGATTTCTCTAGGTAGCATACACCCAAAATCGTGGGACCCCAGCTTATCAACGCCACTCTATCGCACGACAGTCACGTGTTTTTCTTTTAATAGCTCTTTTCAAATATTGATTAAAACCGTTGCCGTGTTAGCTCCATTCCTATCATAGGCCTACAGCCCGTCTGCGTTGAAAAGCTAATTGACACTTGATCGTCACAAAAATGAGACTCCAACGAATAGAACGACTGGATTTTGATATTATTTAAACTGTGAACAAAAAACCGGCTCTTGATCATGTTTATAAGTTGATTTCGAGAATCGCTTTCAGTCATTATTTTCCCTCGGTCGTAGACTCCTACTGTCGTTGAATCGGCTTATTTCATTGGCTGGTGGATTTAGGGGGGAAACCCCAGATGGTACAAGATTATCCGTCTTATTCGACTCTGATAACACCATAGAGGTTTGTAATGTACCAAGGTTAATACACCCATGTCTTAACCTTGGCTCACGAAGATGGGTTCTTCAGGATTTTCGTCACGCAAAACAAAACAAATAAATAATGACTTTTTTTTTTATTTCCCTGGATGATATACGCCCACGAGTCAACGGCTAGTTAAATATAAATATCATATTCCTACATCTGCAGACAGTCAAGAACGTTTGCCGCTGATGGCCAGTGGTTCGTACCGCTCGATTTATTATGAATTTCCAGAATCATCTGCATGATTGCTTGCTTATAAACATGCTGGTCAATCGTTTGCATTTTTGTTGTTATGTAACTATTTTCTGGTTTCATTATCTTTTCAACTAGGAGGCTTTTATTGTCAAGTAGATGGACTGGTCACACCGCATTACGGGTATTCCAGTTTTATGACGTCTGAGTATTATAACAGTTATTGACTATATACTAGTAACACAACCATAAAATACAGGTAACCTGTCGCTTTCCTCCGTATTCAAGGCAGAGTGAGAAATCGAAAAATCGTCGTCATCTAAGTCTGGAGTATGACGCTAAACCCCAATAAAAAACCAACGTAATACCAACGTTACCAAAGTCTAAATAAAAATGATTAACTTGCACAAAAAGAAACTGAAGCTTGATATGCGAGTTCATATGATCTCTGAAGTAGTTTGGGAAAGTAAGGTTTCTAAAAATGGTTATAAGACGAGCAATTTCTGCAATTAAACATTGGAAATTTGAATGGATAAACTTCATCAGAATGGGTTTTGGGTCAGGCAGATTCCAATCACAGCCAGGACACTGCGGATCTATCCAGACATTAAATTGTAGTTCGTGTATATCAGAGTTTCCCCTCACCTTCCTACAGTAGCCAAATTGAGTGCTGGTGACCACTATATTTCAGGTGGCTTTATAGACGTATTAACATTATTACATATATACTTAATTTAATCCTCAAACAACCATTCATCTACACTAGAGTATAGTCGGCCCACACTCTAGTTCACGCCGTCATTTCATACATATTGCGTCATTTGCTGTATTGTATTATATGCTTCTCGCATTCCCATTTTTACTTTCCCCAATATTTTCCCTGAAAGGGTTTGTTTGATTGGGGTTTAAGGTCGTACTTAAGGTAATTTCACTCACATGACGGCGTGCCAGCCCAACGCTTGAAGTAAACCAACCTAGACACAGCTGACAACAAATAGAAACATTACTACTCACAGAACAATACAAAGACATCACCAACATATCAGCTTCCTATTCAGCCCAGAAAATTCCCTCCAACCATACCCCGAAAAAGGGATTTCGTTTAGGACACCGAAGGAATTTCAACAGCCCTTGAGAAAAAAATTGTCCGGGCTGGCAAAGGAAAGTCATTTAACAAAAGTTGTGTTTAAGGTTTGTTTTAGGTTTAACCATGGAGCTTAAAAGCTCTTTATAGCCCAAGGGTTTAAAATAAGGTTTTATTTAATGTGAGAGTTATAACAGGATTTAATAGTAGCCCTAAACCAGAACTTAAATTTCGCATTAGAAGGCTCTTTGTATGGGCAGCAAAAATATCCAATTGACTCACTATAAAAGGTGAACAGACTGGAACTTTGAGATGACAAGCGTGAATGGGACTAATCAAGGGATTTTATCAGTCAGCGTAATTTTAGGTAATAGATAGATCCAAGCACTATTGATACGAGACGGCACAAGTCCTGTTCAACAAAAGGATGTCGTTTTTTAAAATTAAGTTTTGTCAATATAGGTTGTCAATCAATAACGAAGTTTCTCCACATAAGACAATTTTTTGAAGGGAGACAACGAGCATGTAACTTTACAAAGTTTTCTCCCTTTAATAACAGCTTTATATTCGATTGTCACCTCATTTACTTCAGACAAGGACGATCTAGAATCAAATTGATGGATTGGACTGGGGTTCCAACACCATGCTAACGGACAATCAACTGGCGGTGTAATTAAAGAATAGAAGTAACACTAACAACAAAATTTCAACCAACAGCAGTTTGAAGGTTTTATACAATTGTTAACCTGATTGGGGTTATAACCCTGTACTCAAATGTTTACTAACTCATATTAAAGGAGAAGGCACGCGATTTTACAGTGGCTTTTGGTTGTTTTATCATAAGCCTTAGAATAATTTAGTACAAACCTGTACGGTAATAATTCTGCCCGATAGAAAAATTCTGAGAAGAACTGGACTCGGATATGATAGATATATCGTAGCTATAGCATATGAAATAATGTTATTATTGTGTGCCACATGCACCACGTACGTCACTTCCGGTTTGTAAAATTCTAATTACGGGCGTAATATTATTAGTTTTTTAATCTGAGGGCTGTTATATTACTAAAATACTATGATAAAACAACCAAAAGCCACTGTAAAATCGCGTGCCTTCTCCTTTAAAACTGTTTTCATATTTCAACTGAGTTTTTGACGTATGGCCGATACTGGGGATGTGGCCGATAAATATAACACACCCACCCATGCACTTTGGCCCTCAAGATCAAGGTATCTCCGCAGCTCGTAGGCCTATTCGTTTAGATCCGAAATTTGTTATTTTTTTATCTATGTTTTTATCTTTTTCATCTATTTGATTCTGGGGTTGGTTTTTTGTTTGTTTATTGATGTCTGTTTTTAATTGTTTTTTTGAGAAACAGCATTGGGTCTCAATTTCAAGGTATCTGCGCTGCTCGTATATAGTTCTATTACGAACCGAAATTATATAAGCCTACTGTTACTCTTTCGTGTACAGGTATTGCTGATTGTATTTTAATCTGATTTACTTCGACCTGGGACGAGTATCTATACTCGGTCCCAGCTTCGACATATAGTAGGCCCTATGCCAATCATTGTTGTCGTTGTTATTGTTTAAGTTATATTTGCTTATAGTCTCCGGTGAACTCCAAGAAGTCAATGATTAGCTCGTAGGTCTACATAATTTCTGTGGTGTACCTTTTGTATTTAGACTATCTGACAATGTTAAATGAATATGTTGTTCTCTCAGTCTATTTTACAGTAGGCTTTGTTCCTGTCGTTGTTAAACCGTGTGGGGATTAACATAGGTGTGAATAGTTAAACAGAACTGTGACAATTGCTCCCGGCATTATGCGGGTATATTAACATGCATGTAGGTGTAAAACTTTCCCAGCTGAACATGTCAGTAATGTGACAAGTTTCCTACGTTTGAATCCGATTTAAACCACAACAAGGATCAAATTTTGGTATAAAGAGAGAACTATAGGCTTTTTATATTTGAGATTTGTTTTTCTTCCTAGTTCTAGCGGCGGCGGATCTCTATAGTAATTTTCCAAAATTTCAAATTAATTACCGGTATGAAAATTGACTTTCTGCATTAGGCCTAAAGGTTGAAAATTTTAAAAGTAAGACGAATGAAATAAAAAAATTGTGATATCATTTACTAGATATTTATGTCACTGATTAGCATGCCGAACTTCACGGGTGTAGCCTACTAGTTAAAAGGGTTTTCGAGATGAAATGAATTGTTAGAAATCGTACAAAACCCATCCATCTGTAGGCCTATGTACACTTGCAAAGAACCGAATCAAACTTAAAATTAAATAACTTCTAACTGGAATTTTCATATATTTTTTTCACAAAGTGCAAGACATAAAAGAGATTGTTCTTATAAGCAAATAAGACAAATGAATGAACAATCTTAAGCTTGGCCTCGATGGTCCATCCACTGCCTGGCTATAGAAACTCTCGCGAGAATACGATTATCCATAATAGTGTCCAACAGGGGAGGCAACTGATTTTCGTGTGGGAAGTCTTAACCACTGTGACTTAAAAACCTACAAGATGTCAACAGACCGGCTAACTTACCAAAGGTTCGTACTATAATTACTATAAGTATTCAGCGTTAGTTGTTCAAAAACAAATGAAAGAGAAAAGTTTAAATTAAACGTTTTGTTTTTAATTTGATACTTATGTGCCATTTTTGCGAATGTGTGAGTGTTGGTTGAGTTCTTACTCGATCGCCGATCGGGCTCTTGGAGAACAACAACAACTACATGTAAACTAGTCCGAGTGGCCCTGACGTCTTGTTTTTTATATATGCCTAACGGCGAAAACATTGTAAGTCCTGATATAACTGAGAATTCATATACATATATAGACTAAGGCAATTCTCATTTATGAAGTTGGTATATACAAATGGTTACCCGTGAGCCTATTAGCAGCTCATGTGTCCTTGAAATCACATATTTTTCCAAAATACAACCACCACAGTAATCAATAGACTAGTGATAAAACCACAGACACTTGTATCTAGTTAGTAAACATCCGCTACCAGTGGCCAGCTTTGTCATTGACTAGGCCTTCGCTAATAATAAAAACAGAGAAGATAGGAAACCCGCTTGATAAGCAGCTCCTAGTTTGTAATATAGATATTCAGGCGCTTTGATGCCACTGGCCATTTTTTGAAATTAGAAATTAACCAGCGCGCGTGCGCAGCGCTCGAGATTTCCGTTCTATAAGACACGCCTTGGCAGCACTGGGCTCTCCTTATTTGGATCACGCGACCCAAGGCAATCGCCAGGCCGTGGGAGATTCTATAATGACTACGTTGGGTCAAAGGTCGAGTGATCCAAATAAGGAGAGCCCAGTGCTGCCAAGGCGTGTCTTATAGAACGGAAATCTCGAGCGCTGCGCAAGCGCGCTGGTTAATTTCTAATTTCAAAAAATGGCCAGTGGCATCGAAGCGCCTGAATATCCATATTACAAACTTTTGGCGGCAGCACGGGCATCTATGTTTAGTTTTACAAAATGACACCTGCCAGTAAGCCGGAGGATATGTTAAAGATTCCAGGTGAGTTTTATTTTGGTTGATATGTCGATTAAAGGAGCTGCTTATCAAGCGGGTTTCCTATCTTCTCTGTTTCTATTATTACCGAAGGCCTAATCAATGACAAAGCCGACCACTGGTAGCGGATGTTTACTAACTAGATACAAGTGTCTGTGGTCAAATATAGGGAGTTTGACAGATGTTTGACAAGAACTATCAAAACAAATACACGTGACTGTTGTGCGATAAAGCGTCGCTGATAGGCTGGCTCCCACGATTTTGGGTGTATGCTGACAATTGAAATCCAGCATTTGAGGTTAAGCCAGAACACAAAAATGCCATGAAATGTCGCATGGTATCTCCGTATCTGTCTATATATAGAGATAGCATGTGTTCGGATGATGTCAGAACGGTGTCTGAGCGAGTCACACAATATTGCCCTGGTAATCGCTGAAATGGTTTTACGAGATATCTCATGATTTAGTAATTATTTAGGCAATTTCTAATATTTCAATCTAGGAAAGATCTTTCCTTTCGTAGGGTTTTCATGTAAGAGATACTGAACTATTCAGATGCAAAGGTTACAGGTTTTCCAACATAATATACGAGTCCTTTTTGTACTAACTTTAAATCTTTGAGTTTCCTATCTTTTGATTGTGATTATAGATGAATTTCACTTGACAGTAATAGTAAAGTTTCAGTGTATAATGGCCATATTGTTGTACAAGGACATTGTATTGATCAACTTATATATATACCATTATCAGTAATGAATATTGACAGAAATCCTGTGATGAGGAGACACAAGTTTCTCTAACTAAAATAGAGTAATTGGTGTGAGATATTTCATGTCACATTAACATTATAACTTCTTTAAAATGAGCGCCAAAACTACTGTATTTTTTCTTATATGGTCGTTGCTAACAAAAAAGATATAATGTAGCCGGGGTCAATATCGTACGCCGCTAAAAAAAAACACGTTTTTGAGAATACTGATATGTACTGAAAAAGCAAGCTTGAATAACTTTTTTCCCCATTGGTAGATTATTGCC